>JAIPRL010000589.1:0-126992 GCA_025469235.1 Pemphigus obesinymphae
TATTTTATATATTTTTTACATTTTAAACCCCCCCCCCAAAAAAAAAAAAAAAAAAAAAATCTTTCTTCTGGATGGCGTCTGACGCGGCGAGGAAAATAATTCTATACAGAAATCCTAATGACCAGTCCACGAATCTGGGGGGCTATTTTGTACTCATACAAACGATTTCCGTATGGGTGGTGAAACATACAATATCTTTCGTATAAGTTGTGTTTATTTTATATAGCGAGTATGCGGAAGTTTTATGTGTTTTTCTCACACGAAAATCGTCCGCATGAGAACAGTCCAGACGCTGCTAAGAAAACGTACCTCTAGAATACGATTCTGTACGTTTTACCTTTTTGGGAACATGATTCCGTATAAAATCGAGGGCAACGTTGTCAAATATTATCCGTATTTAATTTAACCTGTTACATACTTAAGCATTTTGGTGTAACGTAACGTAACAAATGCTCAGATGTGTGTACGTTGTTCGGGGGTGCTCGATTCGCGACGCGTGACGAACATCAAAGTGTTTGTACGGTGAAACCAGTTGCGCTCATTGCAGTGTCACTCTATCAGACGTGTTTACACAGTGGAATATCTGAAGCTCGATCAAGGGGGGGGAGGGGGCGATTTAAAAATTGTAATGTACTTACCTCAAAATACATATTTATTGTATAGCCCAAAATTGAAAACTTCGCTATCAGAATGGAATACAATTTTCGATTAAAATGTAATTTGTCTAGTATCTAGGCACATTGTAAAAAATCATCCATATTATCTACAATATTTATATTATATTATTCAAATTAAATAAATTACTTTTTAAATAAAATATAGGTATGTTTTATCGAAAATTGTCAATTTCTTAAATGCCGCTCGAAATAGTTAATTATATTTATTTCCATTGAAAGTAAAATAATGAATACGAAAAATGTAGGTAAAAACAAATTACTATAAATATAACGGTAGGATTGAAGATTCAAATGTGTAAAAATGTATGTATAAAGGTGCAGGAAAACGTTATTTGCAATGTGGAAAATCTGGAAAGCAATTAGTACCTAAAAAAACTTAAAAACCCGTGTTGCAAGTATAATGTTATGCGTTTAACGTAAATTGAAACTTTTAAATGGTTGAGACGGGCGGAATCTGCCGCGATTTGTGCGATTTGTCCATGACACACGAATAGCGTCTATAATTTTTATATTTTAAAATGTTATGTATATTAAAAGTCAAAAATAATGATCTTGGATACATTTTGACCGTACGAAGTTTCCGCGATCTGCAAATAAAACAATAGACAGTACAATGTCCGTTTCCCTTTAAAAATTGTTATGATAAAATTTTAATAATAATATTATTTGTATTAGGTACACGTGTTTGCTGATTAAATTCTGAATAATGTCTTTAGTATTCATAAAGTTCTAGTGGGGGTCCAGTACCCCTGAACCCCACATAAAAACACGACTGGCTATAGTAAATAATTAGTGTACATTCAAAGTTTCCGGCATTATAATTATCGAATTTATAAAAAAAAATGTGCTTAAGAAAACTACTGGGAAAATCGAAAAATGACCTCTACAAAGTATAAACTAAAACTATCGAAAGTCTCTATACCCAAAAACTCGTCTTACCTAAAAACGTGCATCCAGCATACAAAATATATATATATTATATATTCCGGTAACTATTTATTATTTTCCAATTTAAGACAATATTTCATTAAGATCGGTAGTTTTTCGTTACGCTCGTAAAAAGTACTGGTAAAATCAAAAATTAGCAGCTCTTACCAACTAGAATAAATTTGCTATCAAAAATCTTAATACCCGAAAACTCTTGCCTTACTTCTACACAAAAAGTGTATACATACATAAAGAAATAACATCATTGATACATGATCATAATTTAAAATGAATTAAATTTATATTTATGTATTTTATATAACCATATTCCATGTATAGGTTATAAATCATATTATTATAAATCAATCGTTTAAATTATATTATGTATTTGCCCAACACATATTTTCTATGCAAATCACATACTCCGAGGAGAGTATTTCAAAATGGGGCGGATTTACCATAAACCTTTTTACCGTTTGTTGATTTCAGTCGGAATTTAAACGAGTCCCTAAATTAAACATACAAAAATCCTTAGAATATAATAATAATAAAGTTTATTCACTCATTTAGTAATTTAAGTAGATACCTATCTATTTTTTCACATCAAGTTCTGAACACTGTTATTGAATAATACGTTTTAATAATAAAGGGAAGGTTCAAATTTTAATTTATAGTTATTTTCTAGACAAAATAATTAGATTTTGCATACTTGGCATTTGGAAATTGATATTAAAGACAAGTATTTTCGGTCTAGCCCGGCCCGGCTACTTTTCGTAAACTCCCGACCAGGGAAATTGCCATAAAATTCGGCTCGAAAATATGATCTCAACATTTGTACGACTGAACGAATACTTCGTTATAAAAGAGCCCGTCCCGTCCCGGTCCAAGTACCCATAATAAAAGTACAGCACGACCCGAGTATTTATCATGTCGGATCGGTTCGAACAAAAAAGTACTCAAAAACTTTCCAACTTGTCCAAAAATGTTTCATTTTAAAAAGCCCAGCTCTGGTATTCATTGTGAATAACGATAATAAAACACACTGCAGAGTAAGAACACGAGAAAAATATAAATCATGTTGTTGACCTTTGATTATCGATTAGGTTTAACAATAATCTTGAGAAAAATTATTGGAAACCCTGATGTACTCATATATAGTAACTACAGACCATTGAATATCTATGATCTACTAGCCGGAGCAGCTTGGTACAAACATCGCCTCATAAGCGGAACTGCGGACTTCTATGGGAGGAGGGAACAAAAACAATTTTTTTTTACTAAACTCCTCTACAAAAAAAAAAAAAGTTGTGACCACAACGTAAAAATTTCTCTTTTGTATATCTCTATAATATATATATAATATATATATATATATCACGAAGAAACATAAAAAAAATGTGTGTATACTGTATAGCAAATATATAAATAAAAAAACTTAATTTAAGAGATAGGTGTAAAAAATAAGCAACTTAAAGGACTGTAAATGATTTATTTAAAAATAACTTAATAAAAGTAAATATATTTTTTAACTTATAAGAAGTATAAAACATATTGGTCAATTAGTTAACGGATAGAGGAATCACTTGGTTACAATAATGTGGAGGAAATTTAAGACATATTAAGCGTAAGTTAAAACTATACCTACCTAAAATTATTGTTATAAATCGGAAAAATGAATACCAGAGATTTAAAATTTGCACCAAATATTTATTGTAATATAATATTGACGTGATAAAATTAATTTTTTTTACCAATGTTCAGTAATTCACAAAAAAATTGGCTAAAAAAGAAAATTACCGAAAATAATGGAAAATCAGAAAATAATACTGTACCAATTTCGCTCAGAATTGTTTTTTGAATTTAATATTTCAAATGAGTTTCAAAAGATTCAATATCAGATAATTACAAATCCATACAAATTACAAATGTATTCATTTCCAATATATCAAGAGAGGCACGACACTTCTAAATTAAACCAGAAGAAGTAGCCGCCCCCTTTGGCTCCCCCCAGTTAACGCCTATGCATCGGTTTACGGCCCGTCCTAAAAATACGCGAGGAATAGATTCTAATAAAACTTCTACTGAGTGTAAGACCTTAGAGGAATACATTCAAAACCGGTCCGAAAATGTTGATTAGTTTCAAAATTGGTCGAATTAATTATTGATTTGTATTTCAAAAGTGGCCGTTTCCATACATTTGTTTTTGTTTTCCATTTCAAATGCAGTCATAATATTATCCATACATCAGTTGTTTTCTAGATATTTTGACATTTGGTTAGCCATATTTCAAAAAACAAAAAATAATAATAATAATAAACAACAAAAAGTAACGAATCGAGTATCAAAACCGGCCATTTCAAAACAAGAAAATCCGTATAATTCTTAAGATAATTTCATCTAAATCTCAATATTTACACAGCGTATAAACATACATAGTTATGGTTTTTCGCACTTCCTGAATAATTTAAAAATCGTATGTGACTAGACGCTAGTAAATATGTGACTCGTATTATATTATATGGCTACGATAAAATTTAATAGTACAACACTATGAAATTGACAATTTAAATGTATTAAAAACGAAAATATTGAATAGTTCATTTAAGCAATTTTAGCATAATATTTTAAACCCATTTACTTTATAATGCATGTTTTTGCCTAATACCTATATACGAGTAGTAGACATTATATATGTAGCCTGTGGTTAGTGTAAAAGTCAAATATTAATTCCTTCGTAAAATTGTCTTTAAAAAAAACATTAAGTATAGAACATATTGAATAGTGGGTAGTTTAGGTTTTGAAAATATGTGTTTTCAACTATGCCTACATAATTGCTATTTAGATACCTATTTCATTATTATTTAAATATAGAGTGATTAATAAATTGTAAATAACATTTTCTTGAAATAAAATTCCGGATGTCTGGAGTCAATTATTGAAAATAAAAACACGAACTGAAAAATAAAGGTTATTAATAAATCATTTTAATGGAATACACATCATCATTATATGTGCAGAGTAATCAGAAGGAAAACGAAAATGGCTTCAGATATTTGTAGTATCTACTATCTATATTAACTATTATAATAATTAATGTTTATAAGTAGGCACCTATCGAGGACCTCGGTACGTAATTAACATAATATTATATTATAATATTTGGCTCGAAAATATATGTATTTATGAAATTATAAAAGTTTCGATTTGATTCTACTTGGAATAATATTATTTATTTATAAAAGATAATTAATTAGGTAGGTATTATTTAGTTGGTTTTATTTTAAGAGAATGATATTATTTCATGGTTTCGTAGCATAAAACGTTTTTAAATTATCCTTTTGACTTGTGTGTAAAAAAATAATAATTAGACGTACCCATATATATATATAGTACCTAACCCATTAAATATTATTATTAAATCGGCAGGTATATAGTTAATTAACATGTTATTTTCTGTTCATTCGGTCGCTTGACGTGTGTTTAATTTTTCCGTATACGACCGTAACCACTCGCGAAATTTCACGAAAATACCGGGTTTTGAAAAATATGGTTTTGAATGAAAATTTACCGTTTGGAAAACGTGTCGATTTTTCACACACCTATTTATATTTTTATTATTCGAGTGTTAAGTGTTGTATAGAATTATAGAACGTCGTCTATACCGGCAACGTGCGCACGTATAATATTTCAATATTTTTAGCTCTCCAATAAACCGCCGGCGTGAATAACGTACAATAAAATATGTGTGCGCGTATATATATAATAATATAATAGGTAGTGTATCGGTTTCATCTCGGTATAATGACGTAATTCGATTTTAAATAATTAACGCACGCGTCCGTTACGAGTAAAAGTAATAATAATAATAAGAATAATAATAAATTGACCTATAAGAATCTCGATCACGAATCTTAAGGATTTCATACCGATATTAATCATTATAATAGCGTGTATTGTATTCTGTGTGATTTTTAAAATTTAATTTTTCCAATAGTGTACATGCGCCTATTATTATTATATTAAATTGAAATTATTCGTCTAACCGTTATAGATAATACCATTGATTATAATATATACTATATATTATAATCAATGATAATACGTCAATTTATAATATATATATATATAGGTATGCATGACGTTCTGCGATGTACGTGTGTATATTATTATTATTATATATATACAAACAATGATGATAATACGGTGTGTGATACAGGATGCCCGAAGTTGTTCCAGATGTGTGATTTTCATGACGATTATATTATATTATATATATTGTCACTCGGAATCCGTTCAATACGTTTTCGATTTTACACCGTTCGATTTATATTCTCTGTATTTTGAGAGAAAATCGTGACATTCCGTTAACCGCCGCGAGCGGGTTCGATTTTATAAAAACGGTACAAAAACATGGTTAAAAAAAGAAAAATCGCAACAAACGTTCGTACCGATCACGTGATTTATTATCACGCTCCTCTAGCGTTCTGTTTTTCCGATCTTCTCAATCGATAGTATATTTTGACGTTCGCTATAGGAGGAGGTATTATAATAATGTATATATATATAGGTACGTCTGACGAAAAATGACGCAAAGTCGTAAAAAATTATATTTCGTAACCTCGGATTTTTATTTATTACCTACGGACTTCGTTTATTTTTATTTAGTGAACTTAATATACTTAATCTACATAAAGCGGTGATTCAAACGCCGAAATATGTGTGTTTGACGTCGTTTGCGAAGTTTTCGATGCGATCGTTTACTAAAAATTGCAACGTCCGTGAGTAGACCAAACGTTATTGTATGGGTAGAGTAGCCTGAGGTACCTGCTCGAAAATTGTGAATAAAAGTCGGAGTTTTATGTACGCGTTCGGAATAACGTTTTATATGATACATCCTGTATAACGTGTATAATGAATGTGGTTCGGTCTGGATCTATCTATATATTGCCGCCGCGATCCACGATGGTCATTATTTATAAGTACAAAATCTCGGCTTATCGGTACTTTTTTTTTAATTGGCTTGAAAATTATAATTTTGTGCTATGTACGAGGAAAAAAAAAAACCAGAACTATACAGTAAATATTATAGCCGATTTAATTACGTGAAATCTATCTGGGCGTCATCGTTATAATGTGTAGCCGAGTCGAACGAGAGGGATGATCTTTGATCTTTCGTCTTAAACACACAATACGCACGCACGCACCGATGACGATGGACCAGAGGTGTAGGGTATGTGGACAGAGGTCTGCGATTTTAGACTTCGGAATTACATTTATATTATGTTAGCGGCCATAATAAAGAATAGGCATTGTGGATTTCGCAAGACTATTATTATTTGATATTTAATGGTTTTTTTTTTTTTTTTTTTTTGTTTTTTATAACCACAAAAAAATGTGTATGGTCTTTTCTCTGCGGTAACACAATAGTATAATATAATATTCTGTATTTTATAATATTATAAATAAAGTATAGGTTATATTATGAAACTATTGAAATATGAAAAATATGAATACATATATAATATATATATAGGTATACTCTATCTATATAGTAATTACGAAATTTCGTGATTGTAATTTAAAATAATGACGAATTATTTTGAAGTACTTACAGAAAGAGTACAGTATGCCAGTGCGTAGTATTTACACTGAAAATAAAATGACACAATTATTGGTGATGTAAAGAGTATACGGATGTTGTAGCTCTATGAAACTATAAAAATAACATTTAAAATGAAGCTATAAAGCACCAAGAAGTCCTTAAATATAGCTTATAAAAGAGCACTAAAAAAAAAAAATCGATATTTTAAATTTAATAGCGGTTAGATTTATTTTTCATACCAATTTACATTTTATTAAATTTTATGTCATAAAATATAAAAATTCCAAACTATAAACCAGTATTTTATTAATATACGATTTAAATAATATATATATATTATGTATATCTACATTTGTATTTCAAAATATTGGAAAATAAAAATAATCATAGAGATCATCCAAAAATGAATGCTTTTTTTTTATACATAATCGTTTTCAATGTATTTTTTTTTTAGATATTGTGATTTTACATATTACTTTTGAGTTATAACTCATGGGCTTTTAAAAATAAATTATAAGTTTACATAAAACAAGTAACGTTGAATTTTGTTAGATATTCTGTTTTATCCAAGAACCTGATATCGAATTGATATAAAGAATCGATAAATACATAAAATGGCAGTAAAGTTATATTCATTTTGGTTCGTTTCTAAAATTATCGTTTTACTTTAATATTTTAATTATCTACCTATATATATATATATATATCTACCTATATGTTCATAATATATTATATTTATGAGAGTCAATAATATATAGTTTGTGCAAAATAATTGCTATTAATGGTCTTTACTGAAACTAATCGTAAATATTTGTTTTATGAATATCATAAACTCATGACTGGATTATGAATTATTTGTATCTATATAAAAAAATATTTCTTGTGGTGGGTAGTTAAGAGGTGGCAGCACACATTTCGTTTTCGTTTACCAATACGTTGTAAAATCAATGTGAATTTCTTATAATAACAAAATAACGCCCAATACTAATAGGTAAGGATGAATTCTAAAAAAATATTAATAATTTTCATCTTTACTCATAAAATTAAATTTATTATAAGTATCTATGTTTTACACATTTATACATCGTGTATTTATGTTATTAATTAAATAACTATATTTTTTAATATTTGATTAAATTATATATAATTACGATTTGTAAAACGATCATTCCTACTTATTAGTTATAATAATATAATATATATATATATAATACATTTAGCTATAATAAATAATTAAATTGAGATACTAAGTACAGGTCATTTTTAAAATAAAATGTATTATTATTTGAATATTTTATAATAACGTATTATATAGAACGAACGACGAAAGTTTATCATCTGATAACATTGAAAAACGATTTTTGAGTTCATAAATCATAAATAAGATAACCTATTTATTTCAGAGCAACCCATAATATCCCGTATGAATTGTACTTACACCTATTGGTTTTACGATGATGTGTTTTTTTTTTGTGTATGTATACACTTTTTTCTGGTAACGTGAAAATGAAATAAAAAAAGTTGAAATTAGTAGGTATACACATGTACAATAATTAGCTCGACCATAGTAAATATTTTCATCTTTCACATCTCCAACCGGGACCGTGACGTACTGACGTCTTTTTAAAACACGTACCTACGTAATTAGTAGTGATGTTACGAACTGTTCGGTTCGAAAATCGAACTCAAAATTGGAAATACTCGAACCGAATTAAACACAAAATAGTTCAGTTCGAATATCGAACCTAGGAAAAAAAATTTGAAACTAATTTGTTGAAAAACGATAAAAAGAAATGGAAAAATTTGGAATCCTTCTTTACTTAAAATTATGTTTAAGAGACACCTATTTATAAATTTGGAACAAATACACTTTACCGGGCGCCTTTTTTTTCGATTTTTTTTATGCGGTTTTATAGTATTTTTTATGCTGATTTCAAATCTGTAATCAGAAATCCGTGGACTCAAGTAGTTAAAAAGTTACAGCTTATTTGAAGTTTGTTGTATCATCAAAAACCGCTTATTTTACGCTGCATTTTCGTATCAAAAGTGTGGTTTTTAACTAATTAACCAATATACACGTTATTATATAATATTATATATTTTTTTGACACCCATATAAAATTGTGTGTTTTAAAGCTTAGTGAAGTTCAGTTTCGGCACAAATAACTTAATTTTTAGTTTTTTTTTTCTTTTAATATACTTGTGACCTATAACCTAACGAGCGAACCCTCGCTACGCGAGAATGACCGCTCCCTACGCCTGCCGGCTCCGGTCGCCACAATCGAGGTCCTACGGACCTCTCGATTGGGGGCTCGGCCCCCAAATCCCCCCGTGATGATAGCAACCTAAGAGCCTAACCTAACATAACCTTCGGGTAGACCTGCAACCTAACGGGTGAAACCTCGCTACGCGAGAATCCCCCGATTTGCTGTGAAACACCACGTCAGGTAGGTAACTAAAAACGAAAAGTGAATAAATCATGTGGTAGATTTTTTTTTTGCTGTTTTATAATGTTTTTTACGCTGATTTATAATTTGTAACCAGAAACAGAAGAGGAGTTCCAAAATATAAGTTCTATATAAATAGGTACTAATAATATACTATAACAAATAAAATTTAATAAAAATTGTACATTTTTTGATATTACGTACCAGAGCCCCCACTATTTTATACATGTTAGTACATTGCGTGTATTACCTAATACGTACGCAGAATGTTAATATGCGTACGGGGTGGTCAATTCATTTGCCGTCCTTCGCTCCCCGCGCCACCCCTCGCAGTAATACTGTAAGTTAAAATATCTGTAACTTTTTAACTACTTGAGTCCGCGGATTTCTGATTGCAGATTTGAAATAAGCGTAAAAAATACTATAAAACAAAAAAAAAAAAAAAAAAAAAATCGAAAAAATAAATGCGCCCGGTAAAGTGTATTTATACCAAAATGTATTTTATTTGAAATATTTTGCACTTAACTATTGTTAAATAATAACTTTTCTATAATAATGTTTCTAAGATCAAGAGGTATAATTATAAAAATTCTAATAACATTATTTTGTCTATTTTCAATTGATCTACAACACAGTTTTAGAAAATAAAAAGACTGGATATTTTAATGTTGCAAAATCATCAAAAAAGTTCATTGATAATGATAATTTTGTAATAAGTTTTATTATGTTTACCGTACTCAATATTTAATATAATTATAGTTATTTTAGAGTTTTAAATGTTAATATTAATTGTCAAGTTCCTATTAGCCGAGTCATTCAAAAGAAGGTAAAGTTCACCTTTGAGTTAAATGTACTTATTTATAAATGTTAGCTAAAAACTATAGAAGCCGGATAATTCCGAGTTATGTAAGGTCCCTAATATCTTGGACAACCCATCCCCCCCCCTCGGAAAATTTGTCAAAATACCACCACTGGGCCTTTTTATTATATATTATAATATAGTATATTATGTATATTCCTGAATTGCTGAACATAAGTCATTTAGTCATATTATATATACCTAACCCTCGCGCCATAATTTATATCACAGTATGTACCAAAAATGTTTCACTATAATATTGTATTATCTATATATGGGCTATACATTATTATTTAATGTTCATGTATACCAAAACCAATTAGTCAGATAATAATTACTATTAAACTCGTCATGGTACTTACTATAGACCCTTAGCAGTGTTGTTTAAATGAGGCATATATATACTTTGTATTCATATTTCCCAATTTAACTTTAAATATTTAAGGGGGTTAGTAATTATTTAGGTTAGATCATTAGATGTTTTATGTCTGTAGTACTAGTATCGGTTTTCTGCACGATACCGCACATTAATTTTATAATAGACTATGCGTAGAAAATGTGTACCAAATGTTAACAAAATTGAAAATTTAATTTAATAACGTTTAACTACCTTTTTGAAGTAATTTACATGTAGTCCCTGCCATGCCAATATCAATATTATTTATTTTTGTGTACAATCCCGAAATTTATTTTAAAAAACCTATATATACACTTCAGAATTATTTCATAATGGTTGTAGATCACTGATATATTGGTAAATATAGGTACTAAATTAAAGACGAACTACATAAAATTTAATAGATATTTGTCATATACTTTTTATGGATACTTAGAATTTACATAAAATCAAACATATTATGATGTGCTATTTTTAAAGATATAAAAATTATATATGTACGTCCGTATTATTCTGGCCTTCACAGTTTACAATTCTTCATGAAATAGGTATACCCACGAAAGTATGAAAACTGAAACCAATATGTTTTACTGCTTATTTTCGAAGTTTTAAATATAATAAATATTTAATATCATACCCAATTCGAATATCATACCCAAATTTAAATATCATACCCAATTTGACACCATTGATTAGACAGTTGCTAGTATTAAATTGTAGGAAATACTAACTATTTATTTTATGTTTACTTATAATTAGAGCTCGGAACTTAATGCACTTAAAAAGTACTAAATATGCATGCATTTATGCACTTAAAAAAGTACAAATATGCTCTAAAAATATGTATTTTTTTTTTTTTACATACATATTTTTATAAATACAAATATTTTATAAAACTACAAATATGTAGTTCTGAGTAAATATTCTTAGGGTAGTTTAATATATTTTATTAAATTTATAAATATATTGAAATTATAAAAATTGAAAAATGATAAAAAAATATCTGTATAAAGGAAATTTTCCGAAAGTACTTTATTTTTAAAATAACTTTAAAAATTGACATTTTTTTTCTTCTTTTCTAATGATTCAATTAAATTACATATTATCTGCAAAACATAAATAATAAAAATTAGGAAAATCGCTAAGTAGAGGTACCTACATAATTAAAAGTAATTTAAATTAAATTGCGTAAGGTATAATATTTTGTTCTTAGTGTCTTATCTTCAAAATCGGTGCATTGAATCACTAAGCATTGTTTAATGTTTTCAAAATTGAAAGATCGCCGATTATCCGTTATCATTTTTTTTTTTATATTTTGAGAAACAACGTTCAACGTCGATGGAAGTAATATTGTCACATATTTAAAGTAGGTTTTAAAATATCGTGACCGGCTATATCATCTGGAAGACCCTATAAATCCTAAAAATACGATATATGTATATTGTATTTTTAAATTGTATTACCATTAATCTTTAATTATGCTCTGAAAAATTTTAAAATTAAGAAATATGCTATTAAAACTAAAAAACACCACCAAATATGCAAAAATATGCACTATAAACTTTTGATATGTTTTTCATAGTGTCTTGAAATTAATTTCTAACTTACTTAGCAATAAATCTAATAGCCCTCAAAAAACATGCAAATGCAACAACTTCCGAGCCCTAGTAATAAATATAGGTAATATGTTAATATTTAAATAAAAAACTGAAAAATAAACTTATTAACTAGGCAAAATATATTTTATTTATTGTGTCCAATTTAACATTTGCGTCCTTCTGGTAGTTGTTTTAGAAAATTCCAACAAAATATCTTTCTCTATATTGTTATGGTTTAACTCGTCTTTATTTATGTGAGCTAACGCCAAGCTTAACTCTTATGCTACTTTAGATTTACACTCGTATAGATATTAATTTGATAATTTATACACATTTGATATAGTTCAATAAATTAGAACGTGAATATTAGAATTTCATTTAAATATTAGAACGGCTATCCATGACTATGTATATACATAGATAATACAATATCTTTTGCTTATCACATATTATCGTGGTTAATCTAATGAAACTTGCAGGTTACTGAATTTAACAAACACAAGTTTTGGTTATTGATAAGATAATAAAAAACATATATCTAATTAGGTTTATCGGGAAAACATGCGTTAAGATGGCCCCCGCCCTGGCTACACCACTGTATATATATATATATAGGGACTTTTCGAACGACGAAAAATACTAAAAAGAATATACGTTTTATTCGAAAACCCTATCCTATATACGAACATATTATAACGTATATACGTTATGTGCGTCCGTATTTATATATTATACAATATTATACTTGTAACGAGAAAATCTCCGAGGTAGCATCGTTTCCGGTATGACACGGCGGCGGCGGCGGCGGCGGCGGCGGACTTCCGCAAAGTCCCGTTGCCATGACTACTCCCGACGGTTACTACGGGCGTCGTCTTATCAGCGCCATCCAGATTGCCACGCCTCCCCCTCACCGCCGGGCCGTAGTAGCTCTTCTTTTTTCACCACTCCCCCCCACCCCCTCCCACCAACACTATCGCCTCGATCCGACCACTATAACCGCCCTCCCCGCCCGCGCCCGCAAACTACCCCTTAGCCCCGTTCCGTCCCCCGTCGTCCTCGCATATCGTTATTCTTATCGCTCTTCCTTTGTCACCCCTCAAAACCTAACCTGTCACCCGAATCGTTATAACAATAATAATACGTATAACATATATATATATATATATATATATATACGGAGCGTTGTTGGATTTTTTGAAATCGAAGTAAAAGCGAGAGAAAAAAAGAAGATGGAAAAAAAAAAATAATAATAATACTTTGCCGACCTTTTGTAGCCTTTCAATTTATTTCCTTTACCCCCACCCCCCTTCACCCACCACTGGTTTCGTCGTAAACCCGAACGGACGCGTCGATGCTATCGATTACACGTTATATTATTATTATTATTATTATTATACGAACAAACCGCTCGCTATACATTATATATTACATGTATCTAAAAACACACACACGACTAAATCGTACAACCGAATGCAAGACTAATATATTATTATTTTTCAAACGACCGATATTTTCAAATACGCGAAAACCATTTGTTGTTACGAATATTGTACGTTTTTCTTAAATTAAATATATTTTGGTCATGTTTGTGATAAATATAAAAAAAAACTACCCATTTTAATTCGCTGATCAGAAACGTCGGACATCGCAATAATGTACGAAATAGCGCACAATATGCGTGGACACTATACACTACCCACCGATTGATATTAAAACGTGTTTACGCTCTCCGAGTAGGTACAGCTTCTCTTCTATACCTATACTGCAGTAATAATCCCAGATTCGAAATTTTAACAAAAATACACGCGCAAAAATGAGATATAATTAAATTATATATTATGCAGTGGCGTGCGGAGTGTTTTTATTTTAATTTAAACATTTGAAAATTTCACATTTTCAAATAATTACATCATAATCTTTAGAAGATTAAATATACATATTGAAAAAAAATAAATTCCATATAAGAACATAGTTTAGTTCTCGTGTTTCGTTTACTGCGGTATATAGTTTAGTTTTCATGTCGATTTTTTATCTAACTGTGATAAGAAATTTGCTGTAGTGTTGATATGATATGATGTATAGTAACCGTTTATACTCGTACTATATTCGGTATATATATACCTGTAAATTACATTACAAGTACACTCAAACGTATTTTAACTAGCTACTAATAAGTGCCTATAATAAAACACCTTATAAATCGAGTAGGTATATATACCTAGTGTCTTTTTAAATTTTTACAGAAATAAATATATCTACGTTTTAGTTATGTTTCAAAAACATTATTTTAAAAACCTTTTACGAATACCTAATATTATATTGCTAAAAAATGTTTTAAATATTATACTAAAAATATCGACGGATAAGAGGTAATAGGAGGGGCCGAGCGACAGTTCTACTACTTTTCAGGAGAAAAAATAAAGCCCCAAGGCTTTGGTTGTTATTAAACCATTAGAAATTATAGTTTTTAACATATTTTCATTTCAAATAATATTATCTTGATGACCTGACAATAATAATATAGAATTTTCATATCTATTATTTTATTATTATTATTTTATTATTTTATTTTATTTATTTATTTTATTATTATTTTATTTTATTATTATATTAGCTACGAGTACAATAAATTTAATGAAAACATACAACTTTTTGGCGCTCAGCGCACTGATAATTTTGCCTTTGGTCGTTTATATTACCCAAAAATTTTCATTAGCCCTTTTTGTTTTTGTTTTTTTTTCTAAAAATTAGTGCTGATAGAACTGAAAATTTAAAATTAAATATATCATTAGGTACTAAATGATGGTCATAAGAACACTAAAGATCGTGCGTTCGAAAAATAAAATTATTAGTAATTCATGTAAGTAAATCATACAAATGTCGTTTGAGCACATTTTATCCTTTATCATTTGTATAATTACTTAAGTATTAATCTTTGCCAGGCTTAAAATACTTATATAAAGTTATTAAAATTTTATTTTTCTTTCTCAAAATTATTTATATAATTTTTTTGTTCTGGATTTGTATTTGTGGGGTAAATAAATATGAACATAATAGATCTAAATTTATAGTGATTATATGGCCTGTTATTTATATAAAAAGCACCATATAATATAAATCATATACTAAAATAAATTTATAATTGTTTAAGTCGATATCATAAATGTATAGTAACTATACCTAAATATTACTAATCTATATAATATTATATTGAGCAACTGCTAATACTATATATAATTTCTGTTGTTTTAAAACTATTTAACTATTATATTATATTTCAAATAAATAGTTAACAATTTTTTCCTAAAGACTTAAAGAAATATTTTACAAAATATAAATTTTGGTATTTATTTTAAAAATTATATACTTACTATTATAAATGCATGGGCACTGAAATCGAAAACGGAAAAGGATGCCAAAAAATATGCTAACATTATTATTTTTCATGTATTGATATATTTAAAGTTTAAAAAGAAACATTTAATTCCAAATACATGCATTCATACCCTGAAGAATTTTTAAAAAATGTCTTTAATAAAACAAAAAAAAAAGTCATGTACACTTTCAATCAGAAATTATTCGAGCGTGCTAATTGTCCCGGTTACTATACAATTGTAAAAATAAACACACTAAAAAATACTTAAGATTATTGATAAAAATATTAATTCAAACAACAAAAGTACTACCGAAAAACATTTGTTTCATTTAACAATAAAATTGACTAATAGTAATTTTTTAATATCTTTTATCATACAAAACAAAGTAAAGTGTTTAACAAACTAACTTTGTCATTTATGTATTTATTTATAAACTGATGGGAAGATATAATCATTATTATTTTAACAAAATATATATATATATATATATATATAGATATCAAATTGTATACTTTTTTATTGAATATAATGGATATTATGAAATTTACAACTTGTTGTTAAATTTCCAAAACAGTTTAAACGATATATTTATTGGTCTAATAATATTTATATTTTTCTGATAAAAATTTGATCATTTTCGATGAAACAATATAGTAAATTTGTATAAACTAGTAACAAATTACTAGTTCGTCATTTTCACCCATGATTTTTTTCAGTGTACTATATTTAATTATATATATATATCTAATGTTAAACTTAAGAGGTTTAATTAGTATAAATAAAATTTCATATTTTTTTTTATAACATAGATATTTCATTATGATTTTAAATAACAAAATAGTAAATAATGAATTTTTTTTTTAACTCAGAGTAATAAGTTAGCATAGCAATAAAATATCAAAACAGTTAGATAGACGAACATATACAGTATAGAAACAGTAAATACAAATAATGTTCTAATAATAAGTTTTAGGGACATTTAAAATTCCGAAAATATAAGTTCAATAAATTTTGTGACTAAATTGTTGGTCGGTATAATAATAATAATAATAATAATAATAATAATATAATAGTATGTAGTATTGTAATATGTAGGTTAGTGATCGTGATGAGTAAAATTAAAAATTTAATGAAATTTTAATTAAAAATTATAATTTGGTATTTTTGTAGAACGTTTTTTAACTTAAGAAAGTATTGATAAAATAAAAATATGTTTTATTTTCCTGCAACTGTCATAATTCGTTATTTTCAAGAACTGTAAAAATGCGTCATAAATTAAACATAGAGTTGAGATTGCGAAGTCTTAAAATATAGCATCTCCTTTCTAAAACAAACTTTAACAAAACAATATAGTAAATGTCATTTTTTTTTTAATTACAGCATTTTATAATTAAAAACATTAAACAAGTTTTTACGTTTATTTTTAATATTAAAAATAACGTGGAAACAGTAAACTCAAATTTATGTTTATAGATTTTACCTAAACTTTTTCACGTATACCTCTGAAAGGTTTAAATTTGTGCACATGGCTTGTTAATTAATAATTTGCATGTATCTCACAAAAATATTTAAATTGGATAATATCTAAAAAAAAAAAAAAACAATGTAGAACTTTTTATTTAAAAAAAAAATGTTGTATCTATAATTCTTAATAAATTGATTTTAAGAAAAGAGAAAATTGAACTTTTATTTTAAATATTTGGGACAAAAATTGGAAATTTTATGTTTTAACATTTATATATATTTTTGGTACTTTTAACTCGAAGTGGTGTTTCACAGCAAATCGGGGGACATATTCGATTTAAACTGTCCGAGTTGTATTTTACAAAACTCGATATATCATATAATTGTTTAATCAAAAAATACCCCTCGATTTGCTGTGAAACACCACGTTGTACTCAACGATAGTGACGAGGCGATAATAAACAAGTAGATACTTTTTTTTTTATTATTATTATTTCAAAGTATTTTTTATAAAAATAATATTGCAGCCTCAATGTATAAAAAACATGATAATTACTTTTTAAACTATAAAATTATGTAGTTTTTTTAAGTGAGTATATTTATATAGGTATACACAATTAATATAAGACACTTAGATATACATAACAAAATATCAATAATAATGATAAGAACATTATTTATATTAATTACAAGATACAGCTAATCGAATTTATTTACATAGTATGTTTGTACCGTATAATCGTGTATTATTTTTATCCAATGGTATTTAATTAGTAAATGCATTTCAATATTGTTTGATTGGAAATGCACTAACTGCACATGACGATTTATCATATTCTGTTATTGGATTTGAATTTTCTTATATAGGTACTACTCGTCTATAAATATCGATTATTTTACATATAAATTTGGGTTTACTGTTATTACGTCCAATAATAAAAAAAAAAAAAAAAAAAACCTAACCTATAAATATTTATTGACTAAAAGCCTATAAATTAGATATTATTCGACCGTATAGTTAACAAACAATAATATATATTATAATATTATTAATGTGTTTGCTGCCGGTGGACGACAATATATATTGTTCAAAGTTTACACAAAAACTATAAATCCGATAATATTTTTACATTTGTGCCTATTATGTGTTCGTACAGATACAAAAAGATTGATCGCCGTCGCGTTCACAAAACGCATATTGCTGTTTAGGTACATGATATTAATATATACTTAGCCATTATAATATGCATATTTATAATATTATATTTACATGTATAAATACGAGAGCGTTTCATTCGTGCAAAGAGTTATCCGAAAGTTATTATAAAAAGGGATGATATTTATGAAATATATATATTATATATATATCGCCGGCCGTTCGACAAAAACCCATCAATAATCGAAGTGTCACAGCCGCGTCACATTTAAGACCCGTGTGAATGGATTTTGACCCCTCGAAAGTCGTCGGAGTATACCTAAACACCGACGCCTGTTATTTCTTTTTATAAGGGGATTATTGACCTATTTTTCGATTAAAGTCCGCTTTTGACTCGGGATGAAAAAATAAATAAACATGACGTTACAAAAAAATGACACCTATTATTATATATATTAGTGTCAGGCGATATTTATTAACTTCGGACACACAAGATATATAGAGATTCGCGATGATGGCGATGACTATTAATTATATTGACATGAAAAAAATTATCAGGATTTTGGAACACTACGGTGTTTGTAACTCACTATATATATATATATATATACGGCAATAAGATATAATAAATGGTGATAATATTTATATAAGTGCAAGAGTACAACAGCTAAAATTAAATTTCGAGTAAGTGCACCGATGCACCGATTTATGTTCATTTAAACATACGTGCTATTTTACGTACTTACATAGGTAATATGGACATTTTTTCGAAATCTGTGTACCTATATTTTTATTTTTTTTTCACAACAATATCACCTAAATAAATTAGTATAATACCTACTATTTATAAACATAATCAAACTCACGTTTTTTAAGAACTATATTCGCCGATTTTCAACAGATATAATTATATAATATTCGTCAATTTAATAACCTATTACAATACGTTTTATGTGAGTAACGTTTAATTTACCATTTTAACTAGCGATGGGCAAATTCGGTCTTGGTCTTGCAGCCTTGGTCTTGGTGTTGCAAAAATGCAAAACCAAGACCAAGACCAAGACTTGACTGCAAGACCCTTGCAAGTCTTGCTTTTAAATAAAATAAAAATTAATGAATTAAATACGTTATTTATTACATTTTTTTCTTGGTATACATTATTTATAATTCCACACCAAATCTACAGATTTCTAGTAATGCAATCATCAATATCCTATTGTAATATTTTTGGAAATGATTATCGTTTATCGAATATATGGGTAAACAGATATTCTACTATTTCTTGAAAGTTCGGTGTCATCGAAAACAGTCAACTACACAGGTACCTACCTAATTATTTTTTATGAACGGAGGGGGGGAATTACCCCCATTTCTCCCTGTATCCCTCCTTGTTTACGTATAAATAAATTATTTATTCTTATTTATAACTTTGGTAAAAAAAAAAAATCAAGGTTGCAAGAATTTTGCAAGACCAAGACCAAGACCAAGATTCATTCAACAAGACTAGGACCAATACCAAGATTGAGTCAACATGACCAAGACCAAGACCAAGACCAAGACTGCCAGAGTCTTGGTTTTGGTCTTGCTTTATGCATCACTAATTTTAACTACATCAAAGCATCTAATTCCCCAATGCATAATATTATTAGTTAAAATCTAAATTTAAAATATTACTTTATTAGGTAACTTATTAAACAAATCATATTTTTAAAAAAAAAAAAAAAAAAAAAAAAAAGCATTTTGATGAAATATCAAGATAGCAATTACATATTTCAGACATGTTGTTCCAATATTGTATAAAAATATTATTATGGTTAATAATAATAACCATTGGTTATAATATGTGTGTAATATTTGCTTTCTTTATTAGTAATATTTTCTAAAAATTTTGGTACCTACAACCATGGCAGATAAATACAAAATTAAGACAATATTATAAATTGTATTTTGCAGCAACCTTTCACGGAAACATACTTGTAAAAACACTTAACCACAACACATTGAATTACAAAAACAAAAGGAGGAGGGGAGTGAAAAAAAACGGCCTGTTGGGACTCCCCACTTGAATATTGTACAACAACTTTTTCTCCTCGTGATGGCAAGCGATAGAAATTTTAAAGAAATTTCCATCTTATCATCTAGAATCGAACCCGCCACTTCAAAATATTGAAGTGTGTATTATATACACACTTTAGCGACTTCGCAATCTAATCATTCATGCAAGTTAATACGAATTTCGGGTACATAACCACCGAGATGTTTTGACCATATTATTATCTATACATATAAAAATCATCAACCCACAGACCAGAATACGCTGATCGTAATAGGCTAACATTTCAAAATAATATTTCTGTAATGATATTAAAACCCTCTAAGAAAGATTTTTCGAAATTATTTTACCATTTTTACACAAATTAAAATGTATTCACCGTGTTGAAATAACATTTTAAATATTGTTTGATTAGCAGAGGCGTAATTAAGAATTTATTCTGGGAGGGATAGATAATTTTTGATGTCTCTAATCATTAGGAATAACGCCCTCCCCCACCCTTAACCAAATATATTTCTACATTTGTTTTTTAAAACATATACAATTGTAATAAAAAATGTATATGTGAAACACTGTGGCAGGAAAGTTATGGTTATCATATAGCTGACTCACACCATCAATGGATGCATCCGTCTAAACTTTTAGAGTACTTCCTAATAGCATGAAAAACGGCAACCATGATCATGATTCCAAAACCAGGAAAAAACATCCATCAACCACAGGCAGTTGTATTGCTAAACATTATGTTCAAAGTTTTCGAGTCCCATAGATTGCTTTAAATTATCGACCACACCTCAGCCAGTACAATTCGAATTCAAAGCTCAACACAGTACCAAGACCCAACTAGTCAACGTCATCGACAATATCGTCAATAGCCCCAAAAGAAGACAAAAACACCAGCGGCTATATAGAAGGCCTAGCCATAAAGTTTGGCACGACGGCCTCATCTTCAAGTTGATTTAAGCAGAAATTCCTCCACAGCTTACCAACATCATCAGAAGTATTTCTAGATGGCAGATTCTTTCACATCAAAATAAGAAACAAAATGACAAGTTTCAGAAAAATCAGTGCTGGAGTCCTACAAGGCTACCGCTTTCATCTCGACACTTCTCGATATTCATCAACGACATGCCTCACCAGCCGAAAACCAAAACTGCCCCCTTTGCTGATGACACTCTGATCTATGAACAAGCCCCATAAAAAACTACTCCACCAAAATACTGTAAAAATATACATACCTAACCTGCTAGGACCGGCTAGGTTCAAAAAATGGAAAATCACAATCAACGCACAAAAAACTCGAATTATGATATTCTCAAACAAGTCCACTCTACACCACTGATTCGCATGCATCTGAGATGCATCTCATCAGAGACAGCAAATAATTCTACTTAGTGAAGTAGGTACCTTGGAATCCGCTGAAATTCGCCAGACAAGTCAATCATGCAGCCAAATGCATGGCTACACGCGCTCATCAACGTCAAAAGTCCACTGTCGATCAACACAAAGCTCTAAAGCTTAAAAAATAAAATTTACATGAGACCTATCCCAAAATACGCAGCTGTAATATAAGCAGCCAACATATTATTCATCGGATGGACACATTTGAAAATAATCCAATCTACAATCCTCATGACCATCGCAGGAATCGAAACGTTCGTGAGCAACCTAGCCATAAGAAACTCAACGAACATACCAACAATTATGGATATCATACAACGAGACGCCAAAAACGATTCAGAGAAACTCAAACACTCACATCACGAACACCTAGCTGACATACTCAATTGGTCTGCACCAAAGGAACTTCACAGTTCACATACACTAAATATTTTGTAAGCTACACTAAAATAACGACAATTACCAAAAACACAAATTTGGAATCCGGACAATTTACAAACCAACAAAACTTGACAATTAAATTTTAGGATTTTAACAGGATTTTTACAAATATAGAGATAATAACAAAATAAAAAATTGATTTGTCATGGTTTAGTAGTTAGGTAGGTACCTATAATTTTTAAATAATATTACACCGAAGCTTCGCTCAGAATCGATTTTATCGAATGTCATAATTTATTTTTATTTTAAAATTCAAAATAAAAATTTACTATTCTGTTTCGAGAACCGAAAGGACGATGGATCGATCTCCTCCACCTATATCGTACCCAACATAGTAAAATGTTTCCCTGATTTTTTTAAATTTAATATTCTAGTTACAAAAAAATCCGGTAAAATGAAAAATTATTTCTTTCGATAAAACGATTCTGAAAGAAGCTTTCGATGCATATAGCACAAATATTACTATAAGCATTCATAATATAGCTATTAAAAATATAACGTCAACATACATTATACAAAATACTATAGTAAATTTAAAGTTTTTGGCATTTATATTTTCCATTTTATAATAATTTATTGTATTTTTTGGTAGTTAATAGTTATAAATATTATTCATCACTTATAATATATAGTCAGTCACTATAACTAGTTTATTTGTTAATTTATAATTTATAACAACTTTTCGTGATAATTCCCTTATAAAAGACAGTTTTTTGATAAGCTTGTGAATACTACTTAAAAAATCAAAAAATGACGTATGTAAAGTAGACAGTACAAATTTTAATTAATTCATTTACTTAACTAAATTGAATTACGTAAATGAATTGATGAATCAAGCTAAAAGAGCTATTTTTACTTCGATTATTATTTCCTACAAATTAAAATTTTCTAAAGTTTAGTTACAGCAATAATAATAAACAAAATAAAAGGTCCTGGGAAATATATCCCTATCTTCCTCTCCGCCGTAATTACGCCACTGAGAACACGATTAAAATACCTAATCGGTATACAAATACAATCTAAATTGTATCTAAATATTGCAATTATTTTCAGAATGTTGTTCAAGAAATAATTTCGCAATATATTAAATTCATGTTATTTTTAATATTATTTTGAACATATATAATACATATCTGAAACATTAAATTTACAATATTTGTTTATAAAATATTTTCAACGCGATACTACAATTTATTAATTTTTTTTAGAAATATGGTTTAAAATAGGTTAAAACATATATTATCAATGTTTATATGTTATAACTGCTATCTGCGTATTGATCCATGCAAAGTGTGCAATATAATAACTTTTAATTGTAAGTTGGTATAATATTTTTAGTAAATTAAATCGTACAATTATAGTAAGAACCTACATATTCACGACGGGATATTAAAATATAATCAAATAGTTATTAATGTCAAATTGTGTAATTTATTATATCCTTATCACTATTATGATGTAAATATATAGGTAGTTTAGAAATGTATTATTTTATATTATTAACAATATGTGTTTATTAATTGAAGGACAATTAAGTTTATATCAATCTGACAAAATTATTTTTTATTTCATTTATAAATGTCAATAGATTTTGATGATATTTTAATATGCTGTCATTATTTTGGGATTATTTCAGTTGGGGATACAAAAGTAGGATCAAAAAATCAACAGGTTTCCTTCGTTAAAATCATGAAGTTACGCCTGGATTATATTGAAAATATGAATTATGACGTTAAAATTTTAAATCGTCTAGTTTGAAACATTGAATAAACCATAAATTGTCAAATATTTTAATAATATGACAAGTTAGGTACCTACCTACAAGTAAATAAATATGTATTATACAGAATAAAATATAAAATGATGACATTTATAAATTTATTAATTAATGTTCGAGTTACATCTATGCCCTATAATATTTTATTATATGCTATATATTAT
The DNA here is from genome assembly GCA_025469235.1 of Pemphigus obesinymphae. Lineage (NCBI taxonomy): Eukaryota > Metazoa > Arthropoda > Insecta > Hemiptera > Aphididae > Pemphigus > Pemphigus obesinymphae. The sequence goes on from JAIPRL010000589.1 coordinate 24,341, forward strand.
AATATATTTTATATTTACTTCTAAATGTCAGTTCATTTAAATAAAAATTTATATATATATATATATATATATAAATATGTAACAAATAATTTAAACCTTAAATCATCAATAATTTTTTATAATTGATAGTTATTTTTATTTTTATAAGAGTATTGAATTTATTGAATTTTTAATTAATTAATTTTTTTAGTTTTAATTTTAAATATAGTCAAAATTATATTATATTATAAAATAGTAAAATTAGTTAATTTAGTTTACATCACACATTTAATGAAATCATTTTCTTTAAATGTATTAAATTTCATAGGTTAAACAAATTAATTAAAGTTATTTAATATCACGAATAAGTAGGTATTTTGTATAATCTGATACAATATTATCCATATATTCTCTACTGATTTCAAAATATATCTACAGCGTTGTTTAATCAGTGGTTTTACTCGGATAATAGTGTAATATATTCATATTTAGATAAGACAATGTTAAGATTAAAACAAATTAGCTAAAATATATTAGAATAATAATTCAATATACACATGTGTATATTAAATCATAAATATTTTCCATTAATACAAAATAAAATATATTTTCTTGAAATTTTAAAATAATAAAAAACATGATTAGAACATAGAAGTAAACGTATACTTATACAATTGAAATTCCGAGTGATTATTTTAATAGGAAGATCCTCATTTTCACAGTTTATTTTTATGTTTATGAACATATTTCAAAATTTTAATTTAAGGGACACCTACTAGATTTAAAAATAAAATAAAATGTATTACTAGTTTTATACTGGTGACTTTTTTTTAGTTTCTACTACGTTTTTTTAATCTACATTTTTAACTTGGTAGGTATATTCCAAAGCAAATAATTTTTATATATTAGGATTCATACGTCATACAGAATATGAAAAAAACTATTTATTATTTATAAGCATTTTAACTTTAGATAAAGAAGACCATACGTTTTTTGTCCTCTACGAAAAATATTTTAAAAATTGTGTATACTATATTACCTATACGTACTTATAATAATAACTTAAAATTAAGTTCATAAACACGAAAATTGGCTGCTAAAATGGGTCATATTGAATCTTCTTCCCGACGGTATTATTACAAATGAGTGGTCGTCTTTCATATTTTATTATTATGTAAACATTTAAGAGGGGAAATATTATTATTTGAAGGCAATTTCAACATAAAACATACTATAGTACCTAATTATCTATATTATGTATAATATATATTTATATTATAATTTTTAGTTTATTTTAGAGAAAAGAGATGTAAAACCGGTAAATTTACCGTAAATAAAAAAAAATTTATGGGGTATTTTTTTATCAAATTAAAAAACTGAGCGGTCCTTCGATTTGTGGATAATTTCAAGTAAGGTCTCCAATAAATGTTTAAAATATTGAATATTTATTTTTAATTAAGTTTTATCTGGTATAATAATAATTAAAAGTCAACAAATGTATCAATATTATACATATTGTAGTGTTCCATATACCTAATGTAATGTACTTTTGCAATATTATATAAAATCATGATTTTTGAGTTCATGACTATAATGTGTTTATATTTCTAAGCCCGTATTTATTTGATACGATATATTGCGGATTGATGAACATTTTATCAATATGGCTTAACATAAGTACACATTTTAGTATTTTTAAGCCTATATATTATTGCTCGTTAATGGTACATTTTTAATTTTTTAAGCGTATGACTACATTTTCATGTTTTCAGAAAATTATTAGAGCATTAAAGGCCGAGCTATACATAATATACATATATATATATATATATATATATATTTATACATGCTATTAAACTTTCAAAAACTCAAATATGTACAAAGTAGCTACACATAATTTAGTGTATAATATTGAATTAATTTCTTACCGATTTTACCGTAATTTAGGTAAATTTACAAGAAAATATTATAAGTAAATTGAACACCTCTCGTTCATTTATTTATTTTTAATACCTATAATTATGTCGATTGAATGGAATTTCTGACGGAGAAAAAATGAAAATGTTTTATATTATAGCATTAAAGCCGGTGGCACGTATGAAAAACGAACGTACCGTCGAGATATTGACTTTATCAATGACTTTATCAAATCACGGATATAAGTTAATGATTTTTTTTAAACTTGTTGAGGTATGTTAGTTCAACAAAAATGAAACAAGTTAAAACTATGAAAAAAAATTAACTTAACTTGGTTAAGAGTTAAAATTTTCTAATTAGCAATAAATAAAATCCTTTTCCAGGTGATAAAAACGAGCATTTACATTTTTGAATTCTCACTAATTATATAAATATTATATTTAAATATTATTAGTATCATAATTGGGAATTTCATAAATCAACAATGTTATATGATTTCTAAATGTTATGAAAATAATGCGAAGACAACGAGAGCCGCGAAACACAGTACTTAATAATAATATCGTTTTCTTATAATCCTATATATTATATAAAGTAAGACAATAACAGTGCAGTATTTACAGAAGGGGTACTGGCTTCCTCTCCCCCCTCCCCAGAAGTCAGAACCAAAATATATTGAATTTAAAAACTTAAATAAGTATAATTGCTCTTTTTTATAGAATTTTTAAATAAAAATAACTGGAAATATATTTTAATAACTGAAAAATAAAAAATATTTTTAGTTTGAAAATAATTCGAAGATAAAAACCACTATATTTTACTGTAGTTTTTTTTTTTTTTTATATATATATATATATATTACTATTATAAAATTATAAAAAAATATATATATGAATAGGAAATATGTAGGTATAACGTTGAAAAGGTTATTTTGTCTTTCGTTTTTCGCGTACTTTTTTTATCATATTTTTTTCAGTGTGACGCAAAATATTCTTAAAATATTAAAATTTAGGGAATCGGCTAAAAAATGTCAAAAAATTCAAAATTCAATCGACATATTTCGTTTGACCATTCACCCCCCCCCCCCACCTTTCCGACAATCTAACAACAGTACATTATCTGTCAACTAAGCGATTTTGCCCCTAAAAATAATGAAATACACACGTTATGTAAATTATTAGTTTTAAATATTTCTTCCCCCCTTCCCTAAAATGAAGTTGAAAATATGCCACTAAATGTACATATTATATTATGTAGGTAGTGTATTGGCGAGCAATTATAGTATATAGTGTCGTTATAGTATTCTTTTATTGATGATACATATTATCTGTACACATTTTATGTTCAGTATTTACTATTTTTAAAAGTCAATATGATCGACGTAATATTTTATTACCTCGAAACACATCAAAAGCAATTTATTGATAACACACGGTGATGGTATTACCTGTATTTTTTCGTAAGTATATTATATATACGTACTATATTTTGTACAATATTTGAGTTGTTTTCGTATATTATGTATGCAATGTTGCCCGGAAAAAGTTCAACTTTGTTTATGTCATAATATTTTTGTATAAATTTAACTTGAAGTGAACGCGTTAAGTGTTCATACAAGCGACTTGTTAAGTTAATAAAGTGAATCGGAAAAAAAAAAAAAATAACGCGTTAATAACTGAAAATCGACAAAAATTTCACTTGAATTTTTAACGAAATTTGAACATTGAACTCGTTAATGTCCCGGCCTCGGACAAAGTGCGTCGTGTTTTGTACAGCCCAACACATTAAGGGGCCTCCACGCCACACGATTCTAAGCGGAGTATTGTGTTTAGGCAATTCGTTATATACTTTCTTTGTACGATTTTGTGATCATTAGTGTTAGTGAACTAGCTGTATCAAAAACGTACGAGGAGCCATCATATTGCACGCACCCGCTTGCACATGTCGGCCATCTATTTTACCACCACGAAGACACGTGGCGACGAATATATTCGTCAATTTTAATTCCGAAAAAATATTCCAATTTTCCATTAAGTACCTACATAATATAGCGAGAGGGAATTTTAAAAATTTTAAAAATTGTTTGTACCTATTTAACTAAATATATTTTATGTTCAAAACCTTGACGGTTTTGGAAACTTTAAATAGTTTCAATTATCATACAGGATAAAATATGAAAATCAAAAGTGTAGCACTATCTCTATTCTCCGCGCGGAGTAAGTAAAACGAAAAACCCATGTGCGTTTTCAAAATTTCCATCGGACTATGCGTCGTGCCACGTACGGTGTGTTGGAACGGGAACGAGTGGTTTTTGACCAAAAATGCTGGCGTGGAAGCCCCTTAACATTATATCGTATAATATACACCGCAAACATTTGCTTAGTCCAAATCACTTTCACGCGTAGCCAACAACCATTTAAATTTCAAAAAAAAAAACCCCCCGATTTCGCGTGGACTTTTTCACTCCACCGTCTTGACACTTGACCCGATCGATCGACAAAGCTTATATAATATATAACATATACAATTATACGCATACATATATATGCTACGTTTCAATACGATTTTCGCATTCTCGTCCGTCCCGTGCGAATTCCAGCCAAAAAATATTCATAGCGCAAAGGTGGGCAGCAAGTTAATGGAAAAAATTAACTTAGTTAAGTTGAGTCCAAACGCATTCAGTTAAATGTTAAGAGTCAACCAAAAATAAATTTAACCGATCAAGTTTTAAAGTTAACATTGAAAAAATATTGACTTAACTCGGTTAAAAATAAGTTAATTTTTTTTTTCGTCTAACATTCGTGTCTTAAATTTCAAGACTATTTTTTTAAAATTATTCCAATATTATATTTAAGAATTAAATTTCCACTATTTACTTTCTTTCAATATTATACCTTTAAGGTACTATATAGTTACAAGTTTGTATAGGCACTATATGATACAATTTCTCGTATTTCACATTAAAAAATTAAGTCAAGCCAACGATAATAATTGATTAATCTAATCGAGTTAATTATATGATGGTTAATAAAAACAAATAATAACCCGATCATCGACCTGCAGTCCAGTTAAAAGTTAAACGAAAATTGACTTTTAAAGCTAACTTTGACTTTTTAACTAGTCAATGTGCCCCCTTCCCCTCCAACCATTGATTCTCGTAGTGTACACGACCGTCGCGGGAAAGACGCGACGAGCGTAGTGATGTGCTCGTTTCAAAAACGAGAATAAGAAAAGACCGGAAAATACACTATATATATACACAATGGGATAAAACGAGTGGAGACGATTTCCCCCCGCCACCGACATCTTGAATTTTATCGTCGTAGAGGAGAGGTGTGAAATCAAGATGGCGGCTGCCGGCGGCCCTCCCCTCCGCCGTACGGTTACGGCGCCGCGTATCTGCAGATATTGATCGGCCGCGCAGAAGGGGTTGCCGACCATTCAAGGAGCAGATAACACGACTTTCCCATCGACCGCCGGCTCGGCTGCTGCTGCTGCTGCTGTTGCTGCCGCCGCCACCATATAATAATAATAATACAGTCCCTTTGAACCGTCCCTGTCTATATTGTATACAATATGCCGTACATATCGATATAATATGTAGCTAAATTTTCTCCACGTTTTTTTGTACCTTTTTACGACATATATATATATATATATATATATATTATCGAGCGGTGTACCGTTTTATTTTTTACGAATCTAATAATTTATTTTGTTATCAGACGAAAATAATAATATAACAATCTGTTTTTAACGTGCAGTAGGTAATCCAGGGCGGTTTGCGGCGATAAAGACGTGTGTGCGTGGCAGATATACCGGCCTGCATAGTTATCATCCGTTCAAAATTATTTCAAAATATTTCAAGACATTTCTTCACGTAAACATAAAAAAAAAAAAAACATAAAAAAAAAACGAAATTTATAAACAATCGATAAAATAATAATTATACATCGTACCGACTTCGCATAAAACAATAATGAAACATAATTTCAACGTACACGCCGCGTACACAGCTATATATAATTCGATGAGAGATTAAACACGTTTCGCGTATATATACAGAACAAAATATATTATATTATATGTCATATGAACATCGGATATATAATAGTTGATTCTCGTATACCTCAATATTACAGATTGTAATTGAAAGTTTAATTGCCGAAACATATAATATTGAATCCGTCGTTAAATATTACTATTATTTCGGGAATTGAAGCTTTAAAGTTTAAACGAATGATTATAGTTATATACGCGCATACGGTTATTATTAAGTCGTTCTGAATAGGCAATTTTAAGGAAATTTTTTAGGCAAAATGACAGTCTATATAACGGTCGAAAAAAAAACGTACAATAAGTATGTAGGTCATTTATTATATGTGATACCATTATCAGGACGATGTTTTATTAATATGTATTCAAAAATATTACCACACAGAATAAACAAAAAAAAAATTTTTTTTTTTCAGGTGATTTTAGAGTACCTATAGCACAACATTTACACCGCACCTCGTTGAAATTTCACAATTTTCGAAACACGCAGCTCATAATTAAAAGTACAAAACACATTTTTACATTTTTTAAATCATTGAAACTTTTTTCACGGTCAATATTTCAAAATATATAGGTGTGATCGAAAAGTCGCGTACACCGAAATAGAAGTGTTTCTAAATAGGTAGTATTTGTGATAAATTATTTTTATCGGTTATTTCAAAATAACACTACGGGTATTCCCGACATTTAATCTAGACGTCATTGTTATATAGTATTGATGATACGACCAGTGCTGCCATATGGTACGATCTTGGTGGGGAAATACGATAATTTAGAAACAAGTACGATCCCCCATCAAACCCTTTGATGGGTCATTAAAAATACAATATTTTCTTAAGTCTTACGTAGTATATAATCTGTGGTTCCACTAATGACAACAGTATCTTATATAGTTATATATATAGTATATATTATATTATAGTTATATTAAATTTGTTGAAGACCTATATTTTTTTTTTTACTAAGCATAATGCTATTTTTATATTATGTTTTTACCTACTTAAGAGTCAATATATATTTCAAATTGATATGTCTATTTACTGTTATTTTATTTGGATTTTGTTTTAAATATTAATAAATATAGACACAAATTATGATATAGATCTGTATTGAGTCAAGTTCTTTATTACTAGTTTTATTTTGTGTACTTATCAATTATTGCAACTACCTGATTATTCAATAGTTTACGCTGGTTATTGTAAATCTACCCCGGGTAGTATATTTACAAGTATAGTATACAATTTATAAATAATTATAACTTAACGAGGTGGTTATTTATAAAAAATTGAATGATATTTTTCAATTAGAGGAGTATAGCGGACGCAGCAAGTGTCACTCGGTTCACGTTTTTTGGTTGAGTTTATGAGGCATTAAAATTATGATGATCCATTTATTGACACCAACATGTATTACTAAAATTTTAATTAATATATTTTTATACACTTTTTTGTTAAAATTAATTATTATAAACCTAATTGAATTTCTCTTTTCATCGTAAATTTTAAGTACAATATGTTATATTTATATTATACAGTGACAGTGTAAATCCATGGTAGTTGCGTTAACCGGCGTGATGTACCTACCGCATAACTAGGTAGTTGCAATAACTGATAAATGCCTTATTTTGATTTATAAATGAAGTCAGTGTAAGTTTTTTTTGGTACGATCTTTTTGATAAAAATACGATCTTTTAGGAATTTATCCCCATCTTTTGGTTTACTAAATCTGGCAGCACTGGATACGACGCTTTTAGTAGTGCTTTGATTATTGCTCTGTGAACATGTCGTTTTCCCAAGAACAACGTGTGTTTATTGTTGAACAGTGGACAATAATGGAATTGGAGAACTTGACCGTGTTTTTTTTCAGTGACGAGGCATGGTTTCATCTGAGTGGATATGTGAATAGTCAAAACTCCAGAATTTGGTCCACCGAAAATCCACATGTCCTTTGCACAGTTAGAAAATTGGAGTTTGGTGTGCCATATCATGTCACTGGGTCCTATTTTCTTTGAAACAACAGTGAACAGTGTTGTATACCAAGACATTATAACACAATTTATTTCGTTGCTTGAAATCGATGAAGGAGATTGTTGTTTGCAACAAGATAATGCCACGTGTCATACATCCAATGGAGCAATGAATTTTTTACGCGAGTTTTTTGGCGAGCGTATCATATCCAAAGGATTATGGCCCTCCCCCCCCCCCGTTCTTCCAACTTAACACCTCCAGATTTCTTTCTATGGGCCTATCTTAAAGGAAGGGTTTATAAAAATAGACCACAAACATTTGATGAACTGAAGAGTAACATAACAACGGAGATAAACTTAATCAATATGTAAACGCCGTATTGCACAAAATGGCCACAAACGTGGTAAAACGGGTTCGTGCATGCATTAATGAACAAGGCAGCCATTTTATATATTATATATATTATATTTTATATATGTTATGAAACACATTAAATGCATATGTATAAATTAATTTCGAATATTTTTGTATTTGTGTTTATAAATAAAAGTAAAAGTAATTCAATAGAAATACTATTAACAAACACATTCATTTTGATGTGCGCGACTTCTCGATCACACTGTATATTAATCACGATAAATCGTTTATACAACATCCTCTTCCCGTATATAGTATGCAATATGACCTACCAATAGTGTAAATATAATATTTGAATATAATTATTTTATCATAATGACGTTAACAATATTTATTTATATTGAAGATTTAATTTGAATTAAGTACATTACATTTTTGGAAATTGTTATGAATATTTTTTGAAAACTTTTAAGAATGAACTGAAAAAGAAAAACGACAAATAAAAAACTAGTCTTGGACAATATTTATAATAGTAAGTCAAGTGTGTTGAAGACACGTTTTAAGTGATATTTCTAAGATGTCAAGTATACGAGACTTAAGATGGTAGATTTCTTTCTACTCGCCTTCCCAAGTGAATAACGCTTTATCTACGTTAATGAAACACGACGTTTTGACGTGGGAGGATGCCACGTAAAATATTTTGTGCATGGATATACTCATATTTACCACTTTCAATTTTCTGACTAAATGAAGAACTGCAGATTACAATCTTTTCTCTTTGAAACGAAAGAAAGTTCTTTACTTTTGGAGGGCGATAAAATCGTTCCTTGTTAGATAACCTAACCTAACCGTATTCACACGGACTATAACAATAACCGGGAGCTTGAGATTATAATAATATTATTGTGAAAACACATTGTAAACTATATGATAATATAATATTATCATAATTAACATGTTAACTAGGCGTATAATATTATATCATTCAAGTATAAATTTGTATAAATAAATGTTTAATTATACTAGCTGAGTATTGAAAATTTTAAATATAAATTTAAATCAACCAATATTTTTAAGATAACGTTTTTTTTTTTTTTAGATTAGTGTATAATAATTTAAATCTATTCGTAACTATATCCATAATATTCAGTATATTATCTATCAAATTACCAACATACCGTTTATGGTAAACACAAATGTAAATATTATACGTTTTGTTTTAATTTCATAATATTGTGATATATGTCATTGTATATTGTTACCTACAAAATAAATAAACTAAATAATATTAATAATATTTACCTATATAATACATATAGAGATAAAATAAAAATAATATTTACGTGTAAAATAGATTTTAAATGTTTAAATAATTATGTGAACTATGTGCATAATATGAAATTTTAATATACTGCGATTAGTATTTAATGGCTATTATATTATAATATACCTAAATAGTATACCTAGATTATCACTGTATCAAGTTTGTTATCACATTCATTATCATTACACGTTATTTAGTTGATTTTTGACCTTTTTAAGTTAAAATGTTTCAAATTTCAAAATATTCCCTAGAAAATTAAAATAAATAATTGTATTGTGTGAGTTATGGCCGTCAATCTCAAGATCTTACAATAAAATTTGAACTTACATTGTTAAACATTGACCATCACGAGTTAACTATAGGTAGGTACAAATTATACTTTGAAAAGTGTACATTACCTATTTATTAAACGTACATTTCATATTTCATATATTTTGTTATTATTATTATTTAATTGTATTGTGAATATTATAACACTTAATTTAAAACCTAGAAACTTAGTAGTCTTTTGCAAATCCTTTAGAAATACATAATACCTATAATGTAGCAGTTTGAGTACAGCTATACAGGAACTTAGAAGTCCACAATGTAAAATAAGTTTTTGCGAATTAAAAATTTCCCTAAAACATTATGTTACTTTCTAAAAATATTTTTAAAACATTTTACTTTTTGTGATGTCTGTGGGTTTTAGTGTAGGTATTATATATTTTATAATTCCCGTACCACGGTCGTAGATTGACTGGCAGCCTATGATGCGGACTGTTAGTAATAAAGCGACCAGGAAATTTCTTATCAAATTACTCACGATAGGTATTTGTTAGAAAGAACAAACGTGATTCGACTTGAAAATATCTTAAAAATATGAAACAAAAATCAAACGCTAGACAATAATTTATATATATAATGACACTATTTGTATTTGACCATTTTTCGACACATTGATTTTTTCAAGATTGAAATGTACCCATTTAAAAATTCAAAAAAATCGATTTCATTCGTATCTTCGGTTATTGTTTCATATTTCTACGCGTTTGCAATAGGCAATGAAAACGAGAAATTCAAATGCCATTTTTTCGTTGAAAATGTACAGACGTTCTCTTAGGTATAAAATCTATCCTCCTTTAAATGAGATCGACACGGACACGTTGCGTATTGTATACCGATTGTATTCAAGCACCTATACTACAGCTTAACAGCAGGCCCGTCGCTAGGGCACAAGCAAGTCATGCGCCGCTTTAGGGCAGCAAAAATTCAAAGCGTCAAAATTTCGCTTTAGGGCGGCAAAATTAAAAAATATGAATATCGACAACGGACGACGATCGCCGTATTTATATATTTTTATAACATATAGTATAGTATTTATATAGTTTTTTTTTTTTTTTGGTTATTTACGTTTTAAAAAAAGTATTTTAGGGGTATGTAGTTGGAGAAAAAATTGATGACTTTTTTTTCTCGTTTACGTTTTTTAAAAGGGGCATTAAAATTTTTGCTTTAGGGCGGAAAACGTCTAGGGACGGGCCTGCTTCTGCAGTGCTCGAATTGGAAAAATAGAAGCGAACGAGGGCCGTCCTTTCAATAAATGAGCGTGCTCTCGGATTATATTTAACTAAACCTATGTAACTCGTACGCTGTAAAAAAATTAATCAGTAGGGGTGCTCTCAAAATATTATAAAACAGTATCTATAGAGGAGCTCCGTCCACCCGTGCAACCCTACCACCTAACCGACAACACCGAATTCGAGCACTGCTGCTTATACCGAACGCCGGCCTGGAATTCATAACATTTTTTTTTTTTATCGCAATGACCTAACATTGGATATAACTGGGGATTACAATCCCGGACCTATTTTACGATCCCGGGATTTCGGGATATTAATAGCTATTAATTCCGGGATTATCCCGAAATTTAGTAAGAATTGTGCACAATTTTTTTCCATTTAATTATTTATACAATTATAGTGTTAAATCTTATTATGAATTACAATTAAATGGTCTACTTATTTTGAAAATATGAACGCAGGAATAGTAGAGCGTCTAATGTTCCATCTCCCAGTGTGCTTCTCAGCTTATATTTCCAATATAGGCTGCTGCTGAAAATGCACGTTCTGACTCGATACAAGTAGGAGGAGTAGACATTATTAAACACTTAAATGCTAGCTCTATAAATAATGGTCGCGAGTTCCTCCGCTTTAAAACGGATTCAATTTCTTTTTTAATCATTTTAGTCAAATCACTTTCTTTTTGTGTTGATCCTACAAAATGGTTCTTTTACTTTTGCCTATTTCAAGCTCCAACTTTGCTTGTAGTCTCAATTGAATGAGTGTAATCGATTCGCTTTATGTTTGTTCAAAACGTTGGTGTTTTTCTTTTTCATTAGGATTATTCATGTATCCTTTCGGTTACTTTTATTATTCGGTTACTTTTGGAGAGTGAAAATAAATCTTTCAAATATGTTGTTCGATCATCGTGAGGATTCTGTAAATAATCTAATAATACTCCAGAGAACTCTGTTTTTTTTTTTATATACGATCACTCAAGCATGTCCTCGTTTTATATTACCTAGCAAGTATTGAATTTTTTCCTGACAATTCGCCGAAAAGAAATTTAAAAGTAGCATATCGGTATAGTGCATCACGACGACCGATTGCTACCACCGTCAATATTTAACGGGGGCTGCAAGTACGTCAGTTATCTCAGTGATCGAACTATAATCAGAATCTTCTGGACGGACTGGGTGGTTGAGATCTATGAGAGACTTTTGAATGCTGGTTTTCAAAAGAACAAAACGTTCTAACCATCGTATTCCGTCTCGTTTTAGATTTCTCCTTAGAAAACGCTCGGCTTCAATAAAATATACTATATTAGTGATTTACCGGTCCCGGGATCAAAAAAAAAAAAAAATGATCGGGTGGATATGACGGAAAACACACGCGAAAAGCGCAAATAACACATTATTATTATTATTATTATCGTCGTCGTCGTTCGTTCATAGCGCGTCTCTCCGACGGCGGAGCGCACACCTCGCGTGCACCGGAAACGTCGACGGACGTCGGTCGGGTTTATCTTACGGAAATTAGTCGGTTATACACTGCGTTTACGCGTTAATCTGCGGCCCATTGTGTGCTTATGAACATATTATTATTTGATATTATTATTTATTTGATCGGGCCGTGTCGTCGTAACGCCGGACACCGGTGGTGGTGGTGGTGGTGGTGGTGGTGGGAAAACCGGGGAAACGGGATCGGCCGTAACTCGATCGCGCAAGGGTTGGTTACGGTATATATATTTTTTTTTTATTTTTCCATGTTATACGCATATATATATATACGTATATACGTTAAAAAAAAATAAATAAAAAAATAGTAAGCGGCCAAATGACATTCTGACTCGTACACGATCAAAACGATATCAGTAGCTCGTTAGTTACAGAAAAACTGCGTGGCACGTGACCCCGAGAGTCGTTTGCGCTCTACAAAAGCGAGCGAGCGAACGAGCGCGCGCGCGCGTACACGCCAAGGGTGGACCGTGCAAGTTTCCCGTCACAAATCAAACACAATGCCCGAGGGTGTTTTTTTTTTTTTTTTTTTTTTTTGGGATTCATTTTTATATATGTTTTTTTTTTTGTTTCTCAAACACCGTGTACACACACATATATATATATATATATATATATATATTATATGGAAATAACCACTCGACCTGAAGAGGGACCTTTGCACTGCGGTACTATGATAATATATACTCGCGTATACGAGAGTCGAGAAGACGTTGTTGGCGGGCACACATCACGAAGTTCAAGCGGCGGATATACAGGGCGATTGACGGGATGTCGGGGGCGGTTGTAACGTTTTAATTTTCAAAACGGAAATCGCGTACGACAATGTTTTGTAACGATATAATAATATAGAGGTCCCCGCAAACGATTTACGGGGCCCGGTTCGTCGAATCCCGGCGTTTTACCCGATACCGTTAATTTATTCATTTCGTTTCGACCGAAGACGCTTAATCCGGCTAACGTGCACGCGTTCGACGCCAATTATTTTCACGTTTTTTTTTCAAACGGTGTGAAATCTTGAAAATCCATTTCATTCGCCATCCGAAACAGCTGCAACTCGGTCCGCGGCTTTGCAGGACTTAGAACCGTCACGGTTTACACGACGAAATTACTCGAAAATCGGTTCCGTCCCGTGACCTACTATAATATATTATAACCTACGCCTACAATAAAAACGTTGAAAGTTTTTTTTTTTTTTTTTGTTATTTTATTTAAAAATATGGCGATTTAGCCGTTTTTCGAAGGCACGTTTCGATTGCCTACATTTTGACGCAAGCCCGGCACGAAAGAGTAAAATATTTGAAAAACTCTTAAATCCTTTATGGCAGTACCCCCTATGCACTAGGGAATTTTTTTATCAATCTCTATAAAACCGGTTTATTTGTCGGTTTTGACCGGGATTAGGTAAACCGGGACTACAAGGGTCAAAAAGGATCTGCGACCTGTTTATGTGTTTCGGATAAAATTTAAATTCGATATCTAATCCTTATCGTAAAAATTCTAAATTTGCGTGAAATTAATTTCTACTCGGAAATTGACACTATTTTGGATTTGGGCTCAAGACTTTAATAATTTTTTTCGTTGACCCAAACTTACTTATACAAAATTTAGTGTACAACCAGATATAAAATAAAACCAAGTTCCTGCCCATTAATCGAAATCGGAAGATTATTGAAAGTTTGAATAAATTACTACCTCAATAGATATCTATAAAATTGTTGAGTTATCATTGTTCTAAAAGTTGACTCGTTAAGTTAAAAGTTAAAAATGCCAAGCTTTGCTTTTTTAATAAATTTTCATAGTTGTAAAACCGTATTAAATCCCTATTCCCTTTGCCCAACAGTGATTTAAAGTTTTTAAAAATAGCGTTACCTTCCTGGTAAGACTGCGCATAACTGTTGGGTTTGTGGGTCAAGGGCACATATATATATATATATATATATATATATATATCTTTACGTGATGTTTATAAAATAAAGTTTTCGGTTCTCATTTGATTGTTAAATGTACACCCCGTCGTTTTCCTTGAACGGATCGATAAAATCGTCGTACCCGGTTTATTCTGATCTCGATCGTTTTTCCGTTTTCACATTTATCCTTTCCAATTTCGAATATTATATGCTGTATACGAAAGCGTTTTGTGATTCGTCACCGTGTCATATATGAGAATATAATACACACTGGTCCATAATATAACAAACGATGGGCGTCGAGGACTACGGGGGGGGGGGGGGGGGGGGGGAGAAAAAAATGCTAAACAAAAGGTCCCGGCGAGCACTCGACAATAATACCGATACAACACGAACGCACTTAACGAGTGCCATCAAAACGATTGAAAACGATTGTTTATACGAGATATATGTACGTACCACTTATGTACACGATATACATTCGTTGTGGTATTATTTAAAAATTTTTTTTTTTTACGATAATATTATAATAGGTATATTCGCTGACATCACTACCTTATACGCGCGCGCGCGCGCGTGCCATATGACATGTCCTGATGCATTTTTAAGGTCGACAATGTGCACACGTGTTCCATCGTACACGGGCGGAGTGCAACACTCGACGTGATTTCGCCTTGCAATGCAAGTCCGCACGACACGGTATTATGCATATTTTGTAAAGTTCAAAAAAATAATAATAATAATAATAATAATAAAAAAAATTATAATAATAATAATAATAATAATAAAAGTAGGCACTATCGGCAATGACTGTGCATTGTAGTACTTATAGGAATTCCGACATACGGCCTGCGAGCTATCATCGCGCGTACTACTCATAATATATACCGCACGGGTCTTTCCTCTCCAGGGACGGCATTATACTTATTATTATATTGTAACCATTGTAATGTTTTATCAGTGTGACCCGATCACTGTTTGTTCTTCCGTGGCGCGTACACGCGAAAAAGTCGTAACGAGAGAGAGGCGGATAGCCGCGGATGAGCACCTCTCAAAAACTTCATCGGCCGTGGCCGGTCGACGGTCCATATTTAACCGAAGTTTTATTGTGAATAGAATATGCGGTCTACACATTTTTACTACATAATAGCTAAATTACTCGGGGGGGAAACACCCCTCGTAATATTTAAAAAGCCGGTCAGCGTTAGGTGCAAGCCTTTTGCTCGTCCGATAGAACACCGATGTTGTGAATATAGGTAGTTATTGAATTAAAAAGAGTGAAGTTATAGGTATAGTATAATATTGTTAGTTTTCCTGTATAGGTATGCTTAAGATAATTTCTGAAAAAATCCAAAAATTATCGTTTAAGATACAAAACCACAATAATTTTTTTGTCAGCAAGGTTTTCGTATTCAATCGTTTCTACCCAAAAATGTGTATACATATATATATATATATATATAATATATATATATTTACCCGAAAAGTTCAACTCAAAAGTCACTCCTTCTATCCATAAAGTGAATGCACGAATAAAAATATATTAATTTTACTTTTAAATACATTTCTGAAAAGTGGTTGAAAAGTATTGATATTTTTGTCGACATATAGTACTACGGAGTATGGTATAAATTACAAGTTTTTGAATAAACAATATTTCGGTAATTTTTCTTTATGCTTAATGAAACTATTAAAAAAATTGAAAAATGATTTTTCTAATGTACCAATTTGAACGAATCTGCTACAGGAAAGCTCTTTGTCGCAAAATGTCTACCCGACACTTTCTTACCAAAAAAAGTGTACCTATACATAACAAAATAAAACAAATAATATTGTAAAACCAATACATTTCTCCACGCATAAATTATAATTATTTTAAATAAAAAGAAAATAATATATTATTATTAACTTATATATTGTATAGTATTTTGAACGATTTGTATGCATATTTTGTTTGAATATATTATTTCAATGGTTATTGGCAATAATCAACTAAATCGATGATCGAGATCATATTTAACGGTTTCGTAATAAAGAATAAGATAACTGATAAAAATAGAAAATATCAACAAAATTACAATACCTAAACTTATTAATTATTATACATCCGTAAAGTCAATAGATTGAATACTTATCGATATAGAAATCTAATCGTTAAATTATTTGTTCGGTATTAACATATGATATATTAATTAATATTAATTAATTATACTATATTATTTAACTGAAATAATTTTTTCAAATTGTACGTATATTATAACAAAATAACAAATAAAATAGTATTATATACGATATAACAGTATACATTATGATGAACTATTATTGTAAATATCCTATAACACATTTGTGAATATCCATTAAAATACACAATGGCGTTTTACTGAAATATTAATTAACTAACATTAATAATATTTTATACAATCAAAATATGTTAATAATCGAAATCCACCGGCTTAATATATAGATAAAACGAATAATTAAATACATAATTTACATTATATAATATTATGTATACTTTATACGGTATATCACATGCGAAAGTACATAGTTTTATATAAATTCAATTTTCAAAAATAGCGATATCTACTATAAAAAATATACGTAGCTACGTATATAGGTATCTAAAAAAGAAATAAGTTCTATAATGTATTTATTAAAATAATCTATTTATATAATATACCTATATATTAGGGTGACCATCTTTTGAAAATTAAAAAAAGGTGAATGTCATAATAATTTTCTACCAAAATGTTCATAAATCGGTTTGAAAATGGTAAAAAAAACAAAACAAAATTGTCATTCGTCAATTTTCTGCCAATTTTTTTTTTTTTCGAAATATGGTAAATAAACAAAATATGGGATAAAAAAAAGACTCCCACTCCCAAAAGCCGGGTAAAATGCGTCCCGATTAAAGGTTCTCCGGACAACGTTACGCAATGCTCAAAAACGGGACAATCAGTAAAAAACGGGACGTATGGTCACCCAAATATATATATATATGTTTTGTTTCTATTTCGTAGATAACAAAACCAAAGAATTATTTTACCTTCAAACTATAACCATTAACCATTTACTCTCAAGAAAATTGTTATCGAGGATTTGCATTTTAAATAAATTATAATTTGTAGGGTGGTAATATCATTATCATATAATAGTTATAAAACACAAATCATAATTTAATAACTCTATAATTAGATATAATTGTAATACTCTATAATATGACAATTAAATACTTTAGTTATTTATATACGATATATATATCTGTATCGGTATATATAAAATAATAAAATATGTATTTTTATAACATGATCAACTGTTTTATTTACACGAAACAGATTTTGAAAATTATATTTTATAAAAACTATACGTATACGAAAAATTGAAATTTTTTCTAAATAATATTCCAGAAAAAAACAATGATATCGCTTTTAGCAATATTTTTAAATAGTTTGATAAGTACGTGTTAATATAAGATAATAAAAATGTATAGATAGAAAAAAATACAAGGTCATTTAGATATTATCAATAATATACTACACTTTTTTTTTTTTTTTTCAAGTCCTATTGCGGTTTACAAAACAAAATTATAAAAGTATGATTAAACAAGTATCCATAGATATCGTACCATTGATATTTTCAATTTACTATTTAGAATTCTAGAAACATTAAAGTCAATAAACTATATTATATTTAAAAAACAAAATTATCTATAGAATCATTTATTTGTATTTTGTATAGTATATATCTACTCTAAACGTAACCTATACAAGCCTAATAAACCTAATATATAATTTATTAATATAATACCTGACTAAATTATTCTTAACATTATGCTAGGTTAAATAATTTGAATGAAACTTTTCCAATTTATCAGTTAATAACATAATATTATGTAATTTTATTATCATATTTTTAAAACATATTTTAAAATATATATAAATTACATACAATATAAATATATTTTACATAATATTTATATATATTATTGTAGTTAAACTACACAGCTTCGCCTGTGAACAGTTTTTCCCTGTTTGAGAGGTGTGAAATGAAATATTAGAATTATAAAATTTTCAAACTATAGATACCAATATAACTATCTAATTGATAGTTTGGGTAGGACATTGAATAAAAATTGACACTAAATAAGAAATTCCTATATTGTCCAATCAAAATGCAGAGGTCGTGGAGGGAAGGCAAATGGAAAATTCATAATAACGTTCCAAATTTATCCAATAATAGATCATTTATAGAATGTTTTTTTTAAAAATTCTATTATACTGATGGTCTGTAAATTTTGAACGGCATCATATATGTAAATTTTTAAATAAAAATTTTAAATTACTACAGGCCTCAAAGATACTTTGATTATTTAGTTTTTTTTTTTTTACTATAATTGACGACCGGTATTTTTCACTTGAATTAATTTAAGGTCTTTAACTCATAAATTAACCTCCAAATGTTTTAAAGGGCGAACTTTGGAGGAAAGGAGCTTGAAAATCGGAAATTTCCAAATGCTGTAAACTTTACCAATATTAAATCATTTATAGTACGTTAAAAAAAATTCAGAAGGTGATTCGAATACATATTATTTTAAACGACACAAAATCAGGTCAATTTTTCCATAAGATATCTGTGACCATTGGTGCAACATGGGCCAATGTCACTTTTTTTTTGCTAATACAATTTTAAATATTAGGCTTGAAAATTTGGAAGTCGACATTTTTGAAAAGTGGCATTGGATTTTTTACACCAAACAATAGATATATAAATGATACGTTTCAGACCTATAATGAAAAAAAAAAATGTATTTTCTAACAGAAAATGTACCTATAGGTACGTACAATATTAATAATATTACCTATATCATGAGTTTAGATTTTGCAACAATAACAATAAATGATTTTGTATACTTCGTATATTTTGCATGTAGCCTTCAAAATCCATGAAGTACAAAATAACAAGGCTGGGCAAGTTAACGATATTTTTTAACTCGTTAAGTTAAGTTAATTGAAAATAATATATAAGCCAAGTTAAGTTAAAATTTACTCGTATATTTTTATTAACTTTTAAAGTTAAAAGTAAATTTTGAAAAAAAAAAGTAACTTAACTTAGTTAAAAGTTTAAATTTCCTAATTAGGAAAAAAAGGGTCGATAGGTATACCTATATATCGTAAAAAGGTAAAAAAAGGATGGTTATTCTTTACGCTCAAAAAAACTACTGGGGATTTTTTCTGCCTGAAAAAGTGTGTATACCCTGCACATGTAAAAATAAAAATACAACGCGTCATTTTAAAACTCGTGCATAAATAAAAAATCAGAAAATAACTCCTAAATGCCAAGATACTTACATTATTGTTTGATTCACACTAATATAGTATAAAATAAAGAGTATCTATCACTAATATATTTTCTATACTGGATAGACATAAATACCAGCCTCCATATAGTTAAAAAGACCAGGCTCAGCACAATATTCGTGAACGGCCAACGTCGTGGTGTGTGCGAGAGTGGTGTGAATTCTTATCGATTACGTACATGCTATTCTATAGATACCTACTAAAATTGCGTATAGGTACCAAAAAGTAAAATCCTCATTCAAAAATGTGCGTTGTTCTTCGAGCAAAACTTAACTCGATTTAGATACTTTTGTATAATGTTAACTTGAAGTTAACACGTTCGTTTTAATAAAAATGTAACTTATTAAGTTAAAAGTTAATCTGAAAAAAAAGTAACGCGTTAAGTAACTTAATTAAAATTTAACTTAACTTTTTAACATAATTTTAACTTTTAACTCGTTAATGCCCAGCCTTGCAAAATAATATTCTCTGTTATATTCTATATACATAGATATCCCTAAAATGAACACTATAATAATGAATTATCATTGTCGACGTTCCTCATAATACTTTTCGTTTAATATTGACGAATTTTGTGTTTTTATGGCACAAACGTACCTACTATAAATGTTGTACACTTAAACATTTTCAATGGTCGGTTTACATAAAATGAAAATACTTAAATACAACAAACAAAACGCGAATAATTGATATACCTAATTTAAAAGGAATAGTAGGCATATCGATAATGTTTATATTTATATAAAAAATGACAATTATTGATTTCTGGAAAAACGTGTGGTCATCAGTCATCGTCCAACACTGTTTTATTGTCAATATTCATATGCAACGGATCGAAATCGCCTGCATGTAATCCACTTGAAAAGCAAGTCGTCGAAAATAAGCCAACTGCTGTATTGTAAACGTGAAACGCCTTGAATTCCACCCGACCGGGCGTCCAATGTTGTCGAGTGGCACGTCGTGTAGTCGTCGGCGGCGCCGCGGGACCACAGGAACTCGGACGTTTTTCGATATATTTATAAACACAGATTATGATATTATATATTGTTTTTTCGTCTCGGAATACGAGGTTGACTTTTTTTTTTCGGTTATATATTATAATGCAATTTACCAAAAAAATTTAAAAAAAAAAAGTACGTTTCTTTGACGTACCGTTCTAAACGATAGAAGTTATTATAGTATATATAGAGTTATACGTTAATTTTAGATAGTAATGTATATAAAATAGAGTGAATAGGTATTGTACACAGAGAAGTGCGGGCAACGGTAAAGGATTATAAGTTCACGGAAAGGCGACGAGAATGTCGACACAAATGATCGCACGTGGCGCCCCCCGGCCCTCTTCCCGTATCTACGCTGCATAAAACGCAAATAAACGCGATTAAACATTACCCTTTTACCACGGTGGTGGTGTGGTCACGCACGGTTGACTAGTATATACATGTATGCGCGTATACGTGCGTACGTAACCTAACCCTATTTATGGGAACGGGGTGGTGGGGGATGGGGGTTAATGAAATATATTACGGTCGAGGGACCAACACAAACGGCGCTGATGAAAGTCGTCTGGCGAGGGAGGAAATCGTACGCGTTCGCTTGTTTTTCCGATTCCAAAACGCGTACCAGTCCCCGTCAATATGTTCAACGTCGAAAATCCGTCAAATTTACGTCTGTAGGGGTGACGACGACGACGATTGTTTAACGCGATTTTCCCGGGAGACGGCCGGCGGGCCGCTATATGTATTGCGTCCGCGAACGCGACGACTCACCTAACCTCCAAATTGGATGACGCAACCCCGGCGATTCGGCGATTAAATTATAAATAAATACAATCATATTATTGCGATAACAATGCGACAAACACCCGCCCCACGCTCGTCTGTTCGGCACTATTATTATTATATTATAGGTGGCGACGACTATATGATGTTCCTATTTTTAATTTTGTCATTACGGTTATTCGTTTTTTTTTTTCTTTGTTTTTTTTTTTTTTTTTCCATATGTATATGAATCGTTTGCGACGACAGGTTTAATGCGGTTCCGTGAAATATTGTAAATCGAACATATTGCGGTGTGTACGTATACACGTACATATACAGTTAGGGCGTAGAGCGATGCGTTTACACCGCCGCACAGCGGGTGAACAATAATAATAATACGACCGGGGTATCGACCACGTTAAAAGCTGGTCGAAAACTAGTTAAAAGTTAATGGCCCCCGGGGCAACGGTGTAAATGGACGACGCACCGACGGCACAGTGTTGCCGCAATCGACGATAAGTCACCGCGCGACAAAGTGCATTGTTTCCGTCTATGCGTATAATATCCACCACAATGAACAATTTGATAATATGATAATAAAGTAACGTGTGTGTATACGAATCGAATAAAAAAAAAAAAAAAAACCTCCACCGCATAATATATATTATTGTATTTGTATACGTCCCCCAAGAGTCGTACGTCTGTTGATATCCTGTAAATACGTCACGAACGCAGCACACGACAATCTGTTCGCCGTACACCGCAATATCGAAATCCGGGAGTTTCTTTTTCAAAAAAAAAAAAAAAAAAATATATCCGCGTACAACTAAAATGGGATGCTGAAAACGGGACCAACCACTGTTTCACTGTGATTTAATGTGATGGGCCATACAGTAAAATATGCTATTTCAATATCGAATATCCGGTCCTGAGTCGAAGAAATGTATACGCCAAATATGGTTGTTCGTTGTTTTTTTTTTTTTTTTTTTTTGAATGGCAAAATCCGAATTTTTCGAAATTTACCCGACGATATGGAACACATAGGTAATGTGTTTTAGAAAAATACAAAATAAATTCGAGTACCTACTTGAAATGTGGTACCGATACAGTCGGGTGATATACAAATTCGCTTATATTTTATAATCTAATATAAGACATAATATCTATAAATTGTATTTTTTTTTTTTTTTTTTTTTTTTTTTTTTCTAAAAAGGATTTATTACTTTGTCATATAATTTTGAGTGGTTTATGGGATCCCGGTGTATAAGTTATAGCCTAAACAGTAAATAACACTCGTCTTTCTAAAAATTTGCATTTTTAAATTGATATTAATAATGTACCTAACGGTAATTCTCCACTCCACACGTCTTGAAAGTTAAAATTGAATGTTTATTCATATAATCGTATGAAATAATTATCGCCCGTTAAAAATCAAAATATGAAAATTCTCATTGAATATTACATTCTTTATAGGGATTCATAATTTAAACTATAGTTTATTATTAGGAATCAAATGTCGTTATAGTTTTAATAAATAAGAGAAGAGAGAACTTTTATATCATGTAAGAATAATAAATGTAAAATTTACTCAACTACAAAAAAACTTACAAAAACTTTCTGAAAAATGTTACAAAAAGTATTTATACTTTTCAGGTAGTGCCTGATAAAAAAAAAACACGTCTGTACATTGTACACACGAGTATGTTAATGATTTTTTGATATTTTAAATAAATTTACTGTAGTATTTAAAATATATTAATTGAATATTTGTTTAGTGTTTTTACTAAGGGAACACGTTCGATTTTTAATTGTTAAATGTATTTACGAAAAATCGCTAATACATGGTTTTAAAGTACTTTAAGTTATACGTATATATATATAGTTATACTCTGAATTTGACTTCGCGTTGATTTTTTAAACGCATTTATTAAAAAAACGGTAAATGGATTTTTCGATCAAATATCATAACTACAAAATTGCGATATAAATGGTATTGAAACGGGAATATTTATTTCGATTACTTTTAAAATAAATTTAAAAAATTTTAAATTGTTAGATAGACATTTTTTTTTACAAAAATGTAAAAACAAAATACTGTACCGAACCCCTTAAAAACCAGGTGTATGACGTCCTCATAACGCACACTACAAGATTATAAGGAGTATTATATAGGCAACTTCTTATTCTTTAGTTGTGCATCTTTACAGGTCAATCATACATAATATTATAACGTACAATTACAAATAAGTGCACTCACCATGAATCGATTTATGGGAAATTTTCGTACGAAACAAACATAAAAGTCATTATGTACAATTGCCGGCGGTCACAACGTATAAAATTAAAAATATTCTATAAAATAATGTTTTATTAATATGTGACGGGCGAGATAATAATATACATGTAAAATACGAGAACATCTATGTACCCACGATCATTTCGACTTCAAATATAACGAATTATCAAAATATTTCATTGTAATCGTAATAAATAATTAATATGTACAATGTACTAAATATATAATATGAAATGTGATTGTAACGTATCAAGCACGCAATGTTATGATTTGATAGCAGGATATTGGACAAAAAATGAATAAAAAAAAAAAAAAAATTCTAATAATATTATATTATAAAATATGACGTATTATAGAAATTGGAAAAATAAATACTAAACATTATCCTACGCCTGTAAATATGTGTAATTTGTATTCCATTTAGGATGGACATGTTGGCGTTTAGGTTCAATTTAAACTCTAAACGCCTATTATACGAAATCGGAGGAGAGGAATATTTTCCAGTGGACCCTATGGGCTTTTCGTGAAATTCGTCCGACGAAAAAAGTCAAAGCCCCGTATTCAAAAATACCAAAAGCTAAAATTAACGCCGTAAATCTCCATTTTCCAGACGACGTTTTACGAGTTTCACTCGGCATTATATTCTTCTCGTAGGCGTTTGAGCTGTAATAGGAGGTACGTACGTTTAACCGAAATGCCGAAATTTCTGTTTCGCGTGCTATATAATTTCGCTAAATTGCCAATTAGATCGACGGAGACGGAAAACGCGTGCTCGTCTATAATATAGCTAAAATATCGTATACTTATGCTATTATTTATATTATATTATACAACAATGAATACGGGTTCGCCCCCGCCGAATATAGTGGCTACGAAACCGATAGGATCAAAAAGTAATTTAGCGAAAAACATGTATCCACGTATATACCCTTTTGGCCATCGCCCTTCCCGACGTCCAATTTAGTGCAGGGTTATTTATACCCTAAGTGGGGATCGCAGGGACCACGTCAACTTTGAATACCGTCTCTCTCTCTCTACGAACAACCAGACCCTCATTTTCAGATCTTTGCCCGCGATTACGGACGTATTGATTTAACACGCTCGATATTATTCATTTAATTATCGGTCTTGTTTTAATAAGAACGTGACACTTATTACCACATGCGTTTATATAAAATGTATCGTGTTCACCGAAAATAACCAAAACCCCACGCGCGTCTTTCCATTCCGGTTACTTTTCGAAAATATTCCCAAACAATTGGTATTTAGTAACATTAATTTTTACTTTCTCGGTTGGTATTTAGAGAAAAAAAAAACTCGAGATCGTCGTAATTTAGTATATCGTAATTTTTATTGCAAACTCTGATTAATATATAATATAATTTAAACGAATTCGTTTAAATGGAGAGCATCACTAAAAACGCGCGTAATCTCGTGCCCTCAAATGTTACATTCGCGTTTCTCGTCCATTACAACGTCTAACAATAACATTACCTTATTATTGCTGTAATCGCGTAGAACGCCCCAAAACCAAAATAGTAAAATTACGAATATAATCGTTTCGTTAATTGTAACGGTACACGTTCAATTTGTCAAAATATTTCATTGTCTAATGAAACATGTCGTCGGGCGAGAACAAAAAAAAGTTCTACGTCTGAAATTTTCAAAAACAGTTTTTTCTTCAATAATGCGTATAGTATACGAATTATTGTCTATATTTTAAGCTTACGTCGGTAGTCTTACTACCAATATTAACAAAGACATGAAAACGAAATAGTTCTATGTAGGTAATGAAAACGTCCACATTTGTTCGTTTTTCTACGAGTCCGATAGAACATTTTTGTTTTTAAAGATTATAGATAATTCGAAAAAGTTCTATGTGAAAGAATACACAATTTTCTTAGAACAAAACAGTTACGTATGTATATCACACGATATAGTAATTAATACAGTAAAATTTACTGGTAAACAAGAGTTGAACACAATGAAATATGTTTTATAATTATTATAGTCAATTATTGGTATCGCTTCAACAATATTTTATATCACGAAATTATATTCTGTGATTACGATTGAGAACAAAAAAAAGTCCTATCGTGTATCAATTAATTATTTGTGAGTACAAAAAAGTATTATGGAGAGTACTCTTTTGTTCTAACTCAATATTATTATGTTGTTTTTGATTGATTATTAAATCTGTGTTACTTTTTTACATTTATCTAATGATAATTACGATAAATTAAATGTTTTAGCATTTATTTATATTTTTTTCATCTCCAAAGGATGTAGGTACTGACAAAAAAAAAAAAAAAATCAATCATCAAACTTTAAAAACGCTCTCCTGAAAAATGTATAAATTAGACATAGGACTTTTTTATTCTCACCCCACGATATAGTAAAAAAAAAAAACTGTACGCAAGGTGTTTGTATTTGTTTTTTTTATTTTTAGACTTGTCTTTACCCTATAAATTAATAGTATTTCATAAAATGTATAATAAACAATTGTTTTACTCGCATTTTACACTACAGTAAAATTTACAGACGGCAAACAATTTTTTAATACCTTTATTTTCGTATAATATATAGGCAATACCTACTCTATAATTTGGTTGTAAAATGCTCGTATGCGGACGATATATCATAAAAAATAATTTCAAACTCTTTTTATTATAATCACTCTCAAAGTATAATTTTTTAACTTTATAATTAATCGTTAAGTTATTCAAAATTGTTATCTTTGTACAGCATATGATTATACAAGACTATATTTTATTAGTGTCCAATTGTACTAAAATCGTCGAATGTAATAAAAAAAAAAACGCATCGGTAAGTATTCAAAATTCCTTGTTTTTTTTTTTTAAATTTTTTTTTTTTTTTTAGTAGGGTCAAAAGTGTATTATTCATATTAATACGAGTATTTAAATTTAAAGACATAAATATCTAAAAACGAGAAAAACTATTTGAATATACTATTGGGATAATGTATTTTTTAAATGCTAAAAATACCAAAAACTTATTTAAATGCTTTTACTGGAATACTTGTTTTTAGATTTACAACACAGTTAATTATAATAATTACGTGTAACTACACGTTTTTCTAAAATAAAAAAATAATAATAATATTGGAAAAAAAACGAACTAGGTACTTAATTCATGTTTTACGTTTTTATAAATACTTAATTTAATTACTATCTAATAAA
The DNA here is from genome assembly GCA_025469235.1 of Pemphigus obesinymphae. Classification (NCBI taxonomy): domain Eukaryota; kingdom Metazoa; phylum Arthropoda; class Insecta; order Hemiptera; family Aphididae; genus Pemphigus; species Pemphigus obesinymphae. The sequence goes on from JAIPRL010000589.1 coordinate 51,519, forward strand.
TTTTTTAATGGTACTATTTGTATTTCAATATTATTAAAGTCAATTTAGATAAAATAAAAACCTTGATTCATATATATATATATATATTTATGTAAAAACATTTTTTGTTTCTCGAATAAAATATATAATTGCTTGTATATAATATATACAAGCAATTATAATATATTTAAGTAGTTATAATCTATATATACATAGATATAGTGTACATAAATTATATATATATGATAATTTTTTAAAAACTCAATATTATTTTATAGTCAATAAATATATATCATTATATGAGTACCTAATAATTGTTTTGATTAAAATGTTTGTTTTTATGTATATCATAACTATAAAGTAGGTATTTTTGTTGTTATAACATCTCAGCGTTCAAGCATAATTCGTTCTGATTTTAATCGAATCACATTTAAAAAGAAAATTTATAATTATATATTGGTAATAAGTTAATAATAATATTAACCCAATTAGTCATAATGTTTGTCTGATATAAATATACTATATAAAACTATAATATACTCTGTTTATTTCAAGAAAGTACTCATTATGAATGCATTATTTCTATAATATTACAATGTAAATAAATCTCTTTTTTTTTTTACTATTTATCTCAAAATGAATGATTTAAAGGGTTAAACTTTTAAAAATTTTTTGGAAATTATATGAAACTTTCTAATTCTAATTCGAAATTTTGGAAAAAATTAAGTATTTCAATAACAAAATACTTAGAATTTATATTAAAGTCCATAGGAAATGTAATATCGTGTATAATTATTAAATATGTAGATTTATTTGCAAATTTAACAGTGTTTTTCACTAGGACCAATGTATATCTAACATAAATCAAATAATATCATGTTTTTTTTTAAAAATATATTCTACATTGCCTTATTAAAGTTTATACTACGTAAATATTTTATTTTAACGGTTTATTTATACGTGTAAATATTGAAATTAATTCGATAATAAAATGTTTTTTTTTTCATTTTAAATGGAATACCAGAGAGACACTTCGAAATTATCTATACGTCTCTCGTCTCCTTATCGTTAATTTATAAGCTAATAGACATTAGGAATTGACTTATACGTCTATTTTTTGGTACCTATTTTACGGGTTTTTTTAATTTTATTTAAGAATTATTTCTAATAATTATATTGCGTGTTTCAGGTTTTGTAACAGTCACACTCATACTAAATAATTTAGTATAAATTAATATTTTATTATGTCAATAATACGTTGAATATTTTAATATTATAAAACTCCGTTGAGAATGCATCCAAACTTTCATTAAATGTTCATATATAGAACTTCTCAATAACTGGGCGTTTGCTTTATTATTTATTAACATACCCCAAACGGAAATTTTGGTAAAGAATAAAATATTTTTTACAGTGAACATAAAAAATATGTATATATGTACAAGAGTAACAAAAATAAACATAAGTGTGTGTAAATTAAATCCATAATTATATTACTAGCATAGCATGAGCTTATAACTATACACAATATATTTACAGTTTGAAATCAAAATTACAATTATTTAAAAGACGAAGCATCCTATTTAAAGGACAGTTATATCCATAGCAGGTATAGTGTATAGGTACATGAAAAAGAGAGTTATTTCTGAAGAGCAAATAAGAGACACAAAATCTAATGTTGATCAGGTGCATTTAGGATGCTGGTGAGAAGAGAAGTCTTAGCGAGAGTGCTAAATTTCCAGTTTCTCAACATATTTTATACAATAAACTGTAATTATATGAACAATTTTAATATATTTTGGTGTATTATACTTTTGTGTAGAAAATAAAACGAATAATATTTATCTCCATAGATCACTTTCAAAATGTTTAGTGTATAAAAGATGAGGATAAGAGGATGATTTAATAAAAGACACGGAATAAATATTTTGAGGGATTTTTTATATTTATATTCATAAAAATAAATAATTTACGAGAGAGGCAAAATTATTGATCGAAGAATTTGGGTATGGTGAATTTAATAAGATGAAGTGACTTCTCTTATACCGGTCATCCTCTATTCTTCTTTCCATTAACATACATTCCTTTACTAATCTTACCGCCTTAGTCTCTTCCCTCCTTAACAAATGTCCGAACCATCTTAATCTATTCTCCTCATTTTGTCAACTATCGAAGTTACTCTTATACTACCCCTTATATACTCATTTCTTATTTTATTCTCCATAGTTACTCCACTCAAACACCTTAACATTTTCATCTATGCTACACTCATTCTCTGTTCTATTTCCCTATTTATTGTCCAACATTCTTTTTCATACATCATTGCAGGTCTCACCATTATCATAAAATTTACTCTTTAACCTAATAGGGATTCTTTTGTCACACAGAATACCTGACGCTTCTCTCCACATTCATCCACACTTTATCCTGTGTTTTATATCCTCTTCGAAACCCCCATTTTTCTGTACAACGGACCCTAAATACTTGAACCTCTTAACCTCTCCCACTACATTCCCACTCAACTTTATTTCTAGCCTTTCCCTATTCCCTCCGTGTTCCCTTTCACCAAAATCATACTCTATGTATTCTGTTTTACTCCTATTAATCCTTATTCCTTTACTTTCAAGAGTTTCCCTCCACTCTTAAAGTCTACCATTCAGTCCTCCGGACTCTCTCCTATGAGTACTACTTCATCTGCAAACAGCATGCACTATGGTACCTCATCCTGTATATCCTTTGTTATTTCACCCATTTACGGGGAAAATAAGAAAGAACTCAAAACCAAAGCCTGATGCACTCCTACTCTGACCCTAAAATCCTCAGTTTTTCCACATACACTCCTCACTCTTGTACTCGTCCTTTCATACATATCTTCAATTATGTTAACGTACACCTTTTGGTAATCCTTTCTTCGGTTATTAATGAGATGAATAAAAGATCCCGCAAAGCATTTGAAACACGGTATTGGAGACGATTGGGCAAAGTAAGCCGGACGGAGAGAATAACGAACGATGGCCTACTAAGCCAAGTTATCATAAAGCGAAGAGGTATGATTGGACGCGTTTTACGACATATCGAAGAATTTCACCACACTATAATAAAAGGTGCGATCGAAAGACGAAAACCACTTGGAAGATTGAGTAGTTGGTATACATTCCAACCGAAAAATAAAATGCAAGGACAGATACCTAATAAGGATTAAAAAGACTTGCTGAAGATATAGCCTAATAATGGTTGAAAATACAAAAAAAAAAAAAAATGAAGCTATATGAAAGTACTGACGGAAGTTCAATTTTGACAAATACAAATGTAAGTACGATTCCACATTGGAGCTGTGCGTATGTAGTCGTCAAAACCTAGGACACTCTGCATAATATTATCAGCGTTTGGAAGGAACGCGCGTTTAAGGGAACTCGTTCAATTGATTTCGTTCAATTTTTAGGAACGTACAGGGAACGAAGTTCCTTTTTATGTCAATAGGAACATATTGGAATTTCGTTCATTTTTAGGAGGAACCATGAACGTTTATTTTCGTTCCTTTTTTTTTTTCTAATTTTTTGTAAATCATAGTTTAAAACCCGTTCAGGTACAGATAGTGGAAGTCAGTTATCGGTCCTCGGATAGAATAGTGTATTATTTTATTATTTTTATTTTTATCAAGTAAATATGTGCTACATATAAACACATGACATAAAGACAATATGTACTAAATATAGTGCTACAGTAAGTATAGATACTAAATAGGTTTAGTATAAATTTCAAATCTCTCAAGTCTCTGACACGATTATTTTCCAATTTATGACAAGTTTTGGTCATTTTTTGGGTTATTTTCCGTTACGCTGGGAAAATGAAAAAAAATAACGTCTTTTAAGAGTCAACTAGATTCTAGTTAGGTACTATAGAATAATTGATTCAATAACTAGATTCAAAAAATATTAAAAAAATATGTACTCCGAAATAGATTATTATTGTTAAACCCATGACAAAATAGATAGGTATTATCACGGTTGACACATTTTTTCCCCGTGTGCGCATCTTCTCTTCACCCGGCCTATAACGTAGTTCACCACTTTTCATTGGTCCAAAATGTTGTCATTCGGATTTGAATTTCGATGGTGATTAAGTAAACAAACAATTAAACATAGATTATAATAACTTAAATCGTAATAAATAATATCAATTATAATTTATTAAAATTATATGTGCACTATTAAATATAATTAACAAGTAAATACAGGCAAGAATACATAAGATAATATTGGCCAACAAGAAGTGGTGAACTACAACACAGGTGCAGTGAGGAAATATTTTAGCGGGTTGTGCGTATCAAAAATCTGTGATGATACCTATCTATTTTGTCATCGTTAAACCCATACTACATTACTCGCTACTCTCAGAATCTAAAACGTTTGGATTACCAACGTCCACCGCCAATATCCTACCCACGGTGCGAAGTGCTTCTTCCCGGGCTTTTTTAATTTAAAAAATAAAAGAAATGACGCAAAACAAGGCGGCCACTTAAAAGCACGTCTGCAGCACTACTTATATTACAAACGGTTTTTTTTCTCACATATTTTTAAAGACGGGAAAATATTATAAAAGGACGAAAAAACTCGTTCCTTTTTCAGGAACGAGGAACGAAACTAGTTCCATTCTTCAAAGGAACTTTCCAAGCACTGAATATCGTACACCTGTCATTATACCTTTACGACAGAGTCGAATGGCCCGAACGGCCTACCCTCGAAAACGATAATATCATATATAGGCAAGGCTGGGCAAGTTAACGATATTTTTTAACTCGTTAAGTTAAGTTAATTGAAAATAATATAAGCTGAGTTAAGTTAAAAGTTACTCGTATATTTTTTTATTAACTTTTAAAGTTAAAAGTTAACTTTGAAAAAAAAAAGTAACTTAACTTAGTTAAAAGTTAAAATTTCCTAATTAGGAAAAAAAGTCGATATATCTATTATATCGTAAAAAGGTAAAAAAGGATGGTTATTCTTTACGCTATATATATATATATATATATATATATATATATAATTTACGCATCGATTATTAACGAACATGCTATTCTATAGGTACCTACTAAAATTGCGTATAGGTGCCAAAAAATAAAATCCTCATTAAAAAATTTGCATTGTTCTTCGAGCAAAATTTAACTTGATTTAACTTATTTTTGTATAAAGTTAACTCGAAGTTAACAAGTTAATTTTAATAAAAAAAAATAAAAAGTAACTTATTACGTTAAAAGTTAATCCGGAAAAAAAAGTAACGCGTTAAGTAACTCAATTAAAATGAACTTAACTTTTTAAGTTAATTTTAACTTTTAACTCGTTAATTCCCGGCCTGGCATATAATAATGCATATATATTATAACGTGACCCAATACGAATACAATATTTTCGAGCGTTCGACCGTTTTGTCGACAACGGGCGTGTATATAACGATTTTCCGTATATTTTGTTCTGTCGAATACTACGCACACCCGCCCGTCCCGAGTTTATAATATTATTTTAATATATTAGCGAGGCTTATAACAGCGGCGCATACCCCTCTGGGCGTCCATTACGCACCACTAAGTCCAAACAACACGGTGCTAACACGGTAATACGGGCAGTCGTCGGCGGCTCGCCCGATATGGTCCCCTATTGTTCCCGGGCGGCGGTGGCGACAGTGTAGCATATTGACCGGATCACTGAGCCGGTGGAATTAGAAAACGGGGCGGGGGAAAAAAAAAAAAAAAAACGAGAAACGAGAAACGAAAACAAAAAAAAGCAAGGAACCGAGAAACGCGGAAAGGGACGGGAAAAAACAACACCGTCGTCGACCGGGGACGGTGGCGATAGAGTCTGCGGCGGCGGCGGGACCGTTCGAAATAAGATTAATCGCGGCATTTAGTGTCGCGTGCGCGGCGGGCCACGGGCCCTTATCGGAACGAACGCCGCGGACACTCCCGGGAGCCACGCGGCCACCGCCGCCGAGGGGTGTGTACGTACGTCGCTCGGGCGCGCATATAATATTATACAACGACGTACACATTATATCGTACGCGTGGAACGTTAAACGATATAAAAATCCGACTTCATTACGACACTCGATGTCGTATAAAGTATAGCATGTTTCTCTCTCCCTCTCTCTCTCTCTCTATCGCTCGCCTCGCTCTCTGTCGTGCGCGTCCCATAAAACGGTCGCACGCGGCCCGACGTTTTATGCGACGACACGCCACCGTCGTTATACCGCACCGCTGGCCGGTGGCCGTGCGGTTGAAATACACGTAAGAGCATAACACAATACACGTAATACAAATCCGCAGAACGTCCTATCCGGACACGTACGGTATACCGCGCGACGGGCCAGTAGGTACGCCGCGGGTAACCGCAAACGGGTACGCGTTGTCCGACCGGGGATACCTATAATCGGATCGCGCTAACAGCGGCCAACCTGATGGTGGGTGCTATCAGGATCATGGGGTCACCGACCCACCGAGTTTTAGGATTTATGCCGGCGCAAAAATAGCGTTTTCGGCCATTTTGAAAAATCGTTTTTCCAACTGTTATTTATATAACTTCACGATGGTGACGTCCATGTCATTGGTATAAATAATGACCTATCGTAATATTATCATTATTTATATATACATATATTAATTTCTCAAGTAAATAAACTTATAGGCACATCTTAATTTAAACCTAAATAAATAACATTCAAATATGAATAAATGCACTTTTTTTACATTACTCGGGATCGAATTATGAGTTGAAAAATAATAAACTGCAGATTACTTAGATCTATTTACATTCGTACTTTTGGGTTTGAAAGTGACTGCATATAAGGAGATAGAGGCATGGGTGGGTGTTCGTGGGACAAAATTCTGTGGGGGGCATGCTCCTCCCCTGGTCATTAATAGCAGAACTTGAAAACGTTATATTTATAACGTTATTATAACGTTATAACGGAATAAAATCGATAACGTTATAAAACGAAAAACGTTATAACGCAAAAAAAATAATAATAACGTTATAAAACGATTATTAATTATATTAATATTATTTTTAAATCACGTTAAATAATCAGTATCACCCAAAGGCCAAATTAAAACACAAGTATTTTAATGTCCATATGAAAACGACTAAATACATCACGCGCTCGGGTGCGATCTTGTGCTAATATTAATAGCTAAACACGCATTTGTTGTTTCTGTCTACCCAACAGGTAATATAGCAAAATCACACTATGTAGAATGTAAATTGCAGAATTTTGGTTAAATTTACAGTATAAAAACGCAAAAAAAAAAAATAACGTTATAAAACGAAAAACGTTATAACGCAAAACAAAAATAACGTTATAAAACGAAAAACGTTATAACGCAAAAATTAGTAATGTTTTCAAGCCCTGATCAATAGACACCTGCAGATATGAGAATTAAGAAATAGGGAAGGAGTTGCTAAAAGTACGAAAGGTTAGGACCACTTCGCGGCTGACAGCAATCCAGGTCTCATTGAATACAGGCTATACATAATAGGCCACGGAGGGGAAATTTTCGAATCATTACTACGAATTTAATAAATCAGATCGTACTCGAACTGATGTTGAAGTATGTTATACACTCCGGTATATAACATAATAAAAGTCACATTTTTTGGTATTCTCCAGAGGGGCTATATTCCTCCCCCACCTCCTAATGTATACCTATGGATAAGGTCTTTAAGAATAAGAGGAAGTAACCAAAACCATTATACACTAGGTTCACTTCCCCTTGAGTTATGAACAATCCAAAATTCAGTTTTGGATTACCCAAAAAATTATTTTTAGTATGTTATGTATCTTAGTGTACAACATATTTTGTCACCGGTCCGAGCCCGTTCAGGCTGTTACTGGATACACCGTAACGATTCAAAAATTTTCCTTTCCTTTGCCGTTCCTATAACCGTATATAGGTACTTATTACTTAAATAGTCAAGTTTTACTCAAATTAGTAGCTCGGCTAGTAGATATAGGTAAGTAATTAGGGCGTTAGATATAAATGTATAATGTTCATGTGTCATGCGTTCAAATCCGGCAGCGTACTTCCAAGTTTTTGCAACAGTGAATATTTATTTTCAAGTTTTTAATTAACATCTCAGAGGAGTTAGGTACGAATTTCATGCACTTCTTAAATCCAGTTGGCGAAACCGGGCATTAACCATCTAGGGTGTGTCGCAGAGAAGTCACATAGAACTAATGATAAACTTCACGTGTCACAGTGCAACTACTATGTAATGTCTATGTGACTAGATTTTGTACACAGGGAACCTTCCTAATTGACAACCGGACAACTCTAATTTCATGAATTTTTCAAGAAATAGTAAAAACTATTTAAACAATAAAAATAAAATATTTTGGAATTGTGTTGTTTATACGTTTTATTTATAAAGTAGTAATTTTATCATACGAAATAAAATAATAATCTTTAAAATGTTTCCTTCATACCTAAAAATAATTCCAAAGTCAATGACCCACTGGAGTTGTCTAGTTGTTGTTCATAATATCTCATGTTATTTTAAAGTACTCCGTAGTTATCTGGTTGTTGCAGTGAATTCAAAAACATTCAAAATAATTTTTACTCATAACTCGGATACTAAATACTGGAGTAGTACGGTTGTTATACTTACCCACTTGTGTATAATTTTATTCTTTATAATATTAGCGAGTAAAAAAAAATGGAGTTGTCTAGTTGTTGCAGTAGACCTTTCAATTATCATAAACCATCTTCGATTATCCTAGTATGTGAAAGGTGGAAACGTAAGGATGTTATAGAATTTGGGAAATAAGAGGATGTAAAACCATTAATTTTTAAATAATATTTTATAGTACAATAGTTACAAAATATTCAAGTGTATTTCAATAATAATAATAATGTAGATATTTCGGATTTTTAAGTAAAAATTTATAAAACCAACATTTTTAATCCAAAAGACAAAAAAAACATTTAAAGTTATGATATCTATTTTATCCGTATAATATTAAATTAAACAATAAGTAACACTGATCAGTTTAAGCCTCGGGAATCAATATTTTAAATAAAACCCAATATTGATTTCACAATTGTAGGTTAAAAGACAACTGCATTGCTAAAAAATCCAATAATTTATATTTAAAATTTCAATAAACAAGAATGGCAAAAAGTGAAAACAAAATCAAGACTATCGAATTATGCTAATTTAGAATTTTATCAAAAGTAGAAAAAAATGATATCCACTATTCCCCAGCCTTGAATATAGTACATTTTAAATTCAATAGATAATTAACTATAAACTATAATGTAATTCTGATCATAATATTTCCTTTTTATTTTTATTCGAATGACATTTAAATATAGCTTTTATTTATCCAACTGAAATTGTACTAAAACAAATTAAAATATTGAACTCCTTGCCCATGGGACGTCATCTCGATAATATTTGGCACCCGATGACTGATCGGCGTCTCCGTCGTAACGATTAACTATCAAGTCTCTCTCCCCAAATATAATATATAACCCTGCAACAGGGGCCCAATAGTATTTTGATATTTTGAAAATCAAGTTTGAAAAAATGAATTAACGATCGTTCCGATACCGTCTCAGAAATGATTGATATCACACGAAAAAAATCGTAAATTCCATGGACATCGGAAACGTTTTCCAGTCGCCATTTGTCGGAGATTCACTGCGTGTTCTTTCATCTTTGTAGTCGAAAATAACTATATAAGATAATATTATTTGTATAATATATAAATATATTAATATATTAATAAATTATGTAAAACCGAAATTTCTTTGGTTGGCCTTATTATTAAAAATATAAATAATGTGCATATAACTTAACAATTTTGAGTTTGAAGTCAACCTCCAAACAAATTTTAACAAGACTAAAAAATTTATCTAATTTCGAAATTATATATTATATATTTGAAGTAACTCAATATCATTCATATTAAAATGATATATACTCGAAAAGAAATATACAAATTTAGTGGTACCAATTTATTTATATACACAAAAAAAAGTTAAAAAAAGGATTTTTTTAAGCCATAGTCCTTTTGCGGCAAAAAAAAATCTCATAACTAATAGTGGGATCAAGTTCATGAATTTTATTAACTGAGTTAAGTTCAGTTAATGAAGCAATTTTAACTGAATTAAAAGTTAAAGTTAAATTTTTTAGTTCATAATTTATAAGATAACAAATTTTCTATATATACCACATATTTTTATTCATCGATTGTTTTACACAGATATACAGAATGAGTAAAAATTTAATATACAAAAAAGACCATACAATACTTGAATGAACAATGCGTTGCGGCCTGAAATGGTATATAATAATTAAGCTCATAATAATTAATTACCTAAAGATTTATCTTATTTTATTAATTATATCATTGTACACGATTTACGAGACACACCCGTTGTTGTCAGATCGTGTATCATTTAAGATGTTATAATATTATAATGTTAATCTGCATTTAGAATAAGCGTAGGCCTATGTTTTTTTTTACATGATATATTGGATCATGGATGAGAAACTAAAGAAAAATAGCTCCTCCTGGCTATAGTTATATTTTATTTGGTCTGTTAGTGAAAAAATTATAAATAATTTTAATTTTAGTCCAAATATAATACGACGGTAATAACCAATAATATCGTTTATTATTGAGGTTCGTTCAATATATTAATAATAATTAATATTCTATTAAAGAAATAAATGTACACAGTTTGTTATTTGAATATAAATAACAATGAGCACTTTTTTTTAGAAAAAATCAAATATTATTTTAATACCTACACAATAATTCAAATGTAAATTAATTAACTAATTTAACTGGAAGTCACGTATCCCAAGATAATTCGATCTTATATATTTTATAAACTAGTGTTATCAATGTGTAATAAATTTAATGTAATAAATGGCTTCCAACAAAAGACCCTCTCAATTTGGGGATGTTTAATGACGTGAAATGTGGTTCGCTGGGATTTTCAACCCTCTAGATCCTAAAACTGATAGACATTTTTCCAGTAGCATCTAGGATAAGAAAAGGGATTTACAACATGATTGATACTTATTTGACTTGAGTGAAATTAAGTAACGCTGTTCAATAGAGACAATTTCTGTTTCAAAAATTGTGCAATGAATTAAATTTTAATGCCAAACAGCTACTATATAATATAATATGATGATAAAAATAATGATGATGATACGACTATTATATAGGTACATCTCGCATAAATTCACGTATCATAATAATATCTATATTATAGATGAAATTAAAAATAACTTTTTAATCTGAATAATGAAATTCGTATTTATTAGTAATTTTATAAAAGAAAAGAAAACACGCGTTTAATTACAATAGTTAACAAAAAAAAATCAAGAGCGTGCAGTAGAAAACCATGAGTATTAATTCACGTTTAAAAAAAAATCGAAATTCAATATCAATATCGTCTCTAAGAACATTCAACTATAGGTAGAATACATACTATTTATTTTAAATTTAAAGGAAATTAATAGCGGAAAAGTTATAATTATTACAACAATAAAATACAATTTCGTCGTATGATTATGATAAGAAAGGAGCTGGTTTGTAGAGAATCATAATGTAATGTATGGGAATAGTCGACTTACTTTTATTATTTATTTAAATGCATTTATTTACTATACCTATGTAGTAGATTATTTTAAAATAATAATTGATATGAAAGTCTTCAACTTTTCGACCATTTTGCCGAAACGAATATTTTCAATAAGTTTGTCCACCTAAAATTCCGGTAAATACTCCATTGCTGCGCATTATGTGCCGACTAAATTTCCAAAACATGTACGTATGTAATGAGCAGAAAAAAAAAATGGTCATCAGCTTTTTCTATTTTTCGACGACTATAATGTAGTCTGTCGTTTTTGTCCGCTGCTTTCCGGAGTCGTGACAAATTGAATTTTTCGAGGTTATACGTGTTTTTTTTTTAAACTTTGTTTTCTCGGGCAAGACGAAATACCTTAAACGACAACGTGGCGGTGCGGAAATCACGCGTTAATAAAAAAATGTCGTGTTTCTCTATATTATGGTCCCGAGCAACACTGCTTCGGTCGCTCTGCCTTTGCGCCGGCCCTTGGGCGAAACACCTTCACTTCCGCCCGCCCTGGAAACACGCCAGCCCTTTCTCCAGGCACGCCACTATGCCGGGGCCCGGTAACATTAGGAGCGCGGGAGAATAGTAGGTACTTGTGTACAAAAAAAAATACCCGTTATAAGAGTGAGGGAATAAAAAATATAATAATAACAATAATAATAATAATAATTGTAATATACTCGGGTGTTTTGTGCACCGCAGCTACTCTATACATATACACACACACACACACACATATATATATATATATATAATAAACTAGTATATGGGACAAGAGAACATAAGGGGTTATTATAATATATATATATATATACGAGGGACACACTGTCGGAGAGAGGACAATATGAATGTGCCTTATCTGCGGAACATAATACCGGCGCTCGGGGACCCAATATATACCCTCCCACGCCATCCCTCCTTCACCTCGCCCGCCTCGCGAAATCATCCCCTTGACCCCTCCGTCGGTATATTTATATAATATATATATAATGTATATATATATATATATATATGTATATAATGTATATGGTTGCTAGAGGGTTGCGTGAAGAATGGTTTGTAATATATATATATATATATATATATGCGTATAGGACGATTCAGGGTGCCATGGGGAGGAGGTGGCGAGTGGGAGAGTGGTATAAATACGTATAAAAAGCCATTCTTTATTTTTCGCTCTCCGCAAATAATACTACACCTTCAACGTTTTTGCGGCATCCAAATGCAAAAATGCCATCACACCGTGCAGGAAGCTCTCTTCCGGCCACCGCCGTCTCCCCGCCCGCCTCCTCCGCCGACTATCTATCTATATATATATATATATATATATATATATATGTACACCCGTGCAAGTACCTACCCCCACGCATACCCTGTTTTGCCACCGCAAACACTATCACGTGATAATAAATTTGACTAAAAAACTTTTTTGATTTATTATATTATTCCCTCCCTTCCACCGCCGCACCGTATACTCGCGTCGTCCCTACTCTTCCGCCCCGATCACACTCCCGCGCCGAGTTCGGCTCGGGAAATAAAACAACGATCTCATCCCCTCCCCGCCCGCCCCACCAACAAGAGCTTACGGGTTTTTATTTATATTTATTTATTTTCGTTTTTTCGTTTTTTGTTTTTTTTTTTTCATTTTTTTTTTTTTTTTTCATTTTTTTAGTAGATACGTTTCCCCTTTTGAAAACGTATATTTCCAACGAGCTTTTATTTATTTTTTTCCATTTTCCCTTTCCGACAAAAAAAAAACAGTTGACCCTAAAAAACCCGTTTCGACCTTTTAAATTTATTCGTTTTAGTATGTATAAAAATTTTTTCATATATATATAAATATACCTACATACGAAATAATACAACGAACGTAGTAATCACGTTTAGGTATAATGAAAATGTAATCTCTAATATTATATCTAACGTTAAGTTATGTATTTATGAATCTAAATAAATTCACTCAACAAACAACACTTTTGGTTAATAAAAAAGTTAAAACAAACACCGTTTGTAACGATTAAAATATATACTCGTAGGTACCTACTACAAAGAAATGTTCTCGAGTCGTCGAATAAATGTCATCCAATATCTTTTTTACACATTTTAACTATTACAAATAGGTGTACATATAAATAATATTGTTGATTTACTTATAAAATATTACTTTATTTAAACAATCTTCTAATATAACATTGATGTTTATATTATGCAGACTTGGCTAGTATTCCAAATACAGTATTTACTGTATTCAAAATACATTTTAAGTATTTTCAATATTTTTAAATACTTTTTTTGAAAGTAAAGTATACAGTAATTCGAATAGGTATTTGTTGAAACTATTCCTTGAGAAAAAAGATAGTTTTAAGATTCCAACAATTATATATTTAAAAGACATTTTCTTAGTATATTATTCTATCAGACATCAACGTAAATTGTTCATATTTTTTTTACCAAACAATCTTAGGATGGCATCAATGGTAATTACCATAATGTGTTTTACTAAACCCAAATGCACCATACATAATGTTATGTAATACTTACTCTGCACATTGGCGACTGTAGACCATTTAGTGCAGCGTTGTACAATTTTACAAAATTACAAAAAGAGTATTTATACCCTTAAGGAATTTCAACGATTTTCAGGACGTTCAAATTAATTAAAAATATATTAAAATTTCGCTATAGATCTTATTGGATTTAAATATAATATTTAAAAGTCCAATTAACTTGGGTTTGATATGAAGTAAAAACGATAGTTTCTATGAATCGGTAATTTTTTTTAGCATATATAAGAAAAATGTAAATTTTGTTAATTGTTGATTAATTTAAATAATGAAATGACCATATGAACGCGTTAATTTTTTTAAAGAACGTGAGTGTCAAAGTGTTCCTTTTGAATACATTTGAACGTGAATGAATACGATTTTAATGTGAATGGACCGAACACTATACTGTACACGAAGTTTTAAAATCACAAGATCGAAAATAGGTATTGCCAGAGCTGTTGCTATAATACAATGACGTGTATGATAATAATATATTATATCATAATACGATATGGCGAGTGTTTTTTGAACTCGTATCTTTTATAATATTCTACACGTGGATGAAAACGATCATATAGTTTACGGATAATAGAAACGTGTTACGAAATCGCCGCGAACAATTTTATTATCGCATCGGGGTAGGAAAAAAAAACAATTTATTTATTTTTATTTTCATTTAATTACCTATACATACGAGCGGGGGTCTCGTGAGAAAGTCGCAGATCCGTTTGATACGTGTTGTCCGCGTGCATGACAAATGGACACGAGCCGATAACCAGCAATACGTATAATATTATATCATATACAACCGCGATATTATTCTTATTATTATTATTATTATTATTATAGCCCACGGTCGCCTCCGGTATACCGTGTATACCGCATTATATAATACATATAACCGTGGTCCGAGAGCAATAACGCAACGCGTATTATAATGAACCGTTAAAATAGGTTTCGTTACAGTAGATATAAATATTTTGGCAAGACGATTCGCTAATGATTTATTCCAGTCTATAAATATGTCGAAAACCCCCCCTCTGGGGAATCGCACCAGAAACCGTACATAATTTTATCGCCTTTTATTGTTTCGGATAGCACCCTCGTCCGGGGCCCAAACGGCAAACGCGGACGGACGGAACGTTTTAGAATCGCGCCTGGAATACAATAACGACATATAGTCGGGACGTAACGGGCTCACATCAAATGGATCAGATTCCTAAATCGAGTATGTCACCCCTTCCCCCCTCGCCGTGCTTTTGGAATCGTCACGTCCTTTTAAAATAAAGGAACACGAAAAAAAACCCATTCTAGAGGACCGTAAACGAAAATTTCGTTTCGTCTATTGGTAAAGTTAATAATAATATTGTACACTCTTAAAGACTCCCCCCCCCACCGCACGATCGACATTCGAAATTGACAATTTTATTGATCGTGTACGGGTCATATTTAGAGATGTGTGGTCGATAAACGTACCGGGTAAATTTTACGAGTTCAAATGTAAATTTTACCGATGTTTTTTTACCGTACTTTAAATTGAGGGACCCCTGCTCATTTTAAATGTATTTTTAGATACTACCTGGTGTAACAATTTTTATTTTATTGTATAATATGATGAATAATAATAAAATCAATAAAACGCCCTTTTCCTGTAAACGAGTTTAGGAATAGACAGTAAAAATGAAAAAAACCGAATTCTCTGTTTTTATACATATAAATGGCTAAATAATTGTAAAAAAAAAAAAAAACAATGGTTATTAAGATTATGCAATAACATAATATAAAATAAATTTACAAAATTAATTTGAAAAAAGTATAGGTATCTACTATATAAAAAAATTTTACCAATTTACCGAATTTTACTTAAATCTTACCGGTAAATTACATATCTCTTTATATTGAAGGTACATTCCATATATTGAAAACATAAAACGAGTTTAATATTTATTGACAGATTGTCAATACAATAGTGGTTTTGTTATATTCATATATAAATTTCTGTTCCTATAATGAGCTTAAGAGTTACAATTATGTACTTTTCTTTATATCTTTAAACTGAAGATATGTTCTATATAATCATAAAAAGCATAATATATGTTTATTTTATATTTAAAATGATGTTCATAATATTTATAAAAGTGAAAATGTTATAGAACTATATTATGTGAAGTGATATTTCTATATGTTTAAATAATTGTATGTTTCTTAAATAAGTATCACAAAAGATACAAATTTTAATTTGGGAGAAAGTTTTTTCGAAACCGAATGAGTATTGATAAATAAATATTGATCAATATTATTGATATGTCTACAGTGGCTAATGTTCAATATTTGAAAATTGATGATAATGTTATTGATATAATTAAATTGATCGTGTAAGGGGGGATGGGGGCCTTAAGAGGATGTGATGTCCGCATTCGCTGTCTCCGTCTAACCAACTGATAATATAAAAATGTACGTTCAGCATTTTTATCACAACTTTGTCTTTAAATATTAGAATAAATTGTCAGGGAGTCAAAAAACTATAAAATTATTCGGATTTTGGGTTTCGGGTTACGGGCTTAAACCGGTTTAATAATATTTTAGGTTTTGAGCTAAATAAACTAATAATTTTACAATTATATTTATTTTTTCCTTTGTGAGCAACTTATCAACCAGCAGGCATTGAGTAGGACGTATTAGAATAAGGAGCTTATTTTGATAGCAAATTGGTTTTAGTTGGTACTTTAAAGAGATCATTTTTCAATTTTTCCAGAAGTTTCCTTAAGAGTAAAAAGTACAATATGTTATAAAGAAAATATTTTATAAATGTAAGGGGAAATGACTGCAAAATAACAAATTAAATTGATATTTGTAAAATAGTTACTTGTTATTTTTATCCTTTTTCCTTTATGTTATATATTACACCAAAGCTCCACTCAAAATCGTTTTTTAGAACCAAATGATATATCATTATTATTATCGCTTTCAAATTCAATATATCCATCACCAGTATACTCCAACTCAGTACTCAATGAACGAAATAACTTCCACACTCTATTGACCGGATTTTTAAAATATAAATTACATTATTACATAATACATAATAACTAAATAGATAGTATAATATTTCTTCTGAAATTAAATTTCATATATAAATATTTTAATTAATTTTCTGTTTCCATCAAAATAATTATAATATAATTTTATTCGTTTAAATTACTTAGGCATTGGGAATAAATGCATTTTCATCGATGGGTTTTTTTATGCTCGTACCCAATATTTCTAATAGAAGATGTGTTCCAAATATTTCATAATATGTATAGGTATCCATATTCGGTACAAATTGCAATTTAGTTGGTAAGAACTTTAAAAATGTAATTTTTCGACTTTCTCGACAGATTTTTCAAGAACAAGAAAAAACTACAGAAAAATGCCTTTTTTTTCAAAATTGAATTATTGTAATTTTCTTGTAACTATAAAACTACATAATATAGAAATTAGAAATAGATCATAATATAGAAATTCGAATTTGAGTTTTAATTTTCGTACGTCTAATACGCACTTATTGGGTAGTTTTAATCGCCGTCAACCTGCGAGTGTATATAGCCGCCGTTAAAGACTTGACAATGCGGACGATTACATTTGCTCATCGCCATTTTCATTTGTTTTTAAATATATTTGCGAATCACGTGTGTGAATTGCTCTACTACTAATCGGAAACTAGATGAATTGGTGTGACTACTTTTGGACTATCCAAAAAAAATTGGCGTTCCCATTAATAGTTTGCAATATATAACTCTTATACTATAAACAGTAATTAGTAAAAGCACACTCAAAATATTAAAAAATAGTAGAGGAACTCTATCACTCCATGGTGTTTCTTCTTAATTCGAGCAATGTGTTCGTTGGACAATCGTCACAATCGTCATGCCGCCGTATTCAAGTATCAAAGTAAATATACGAATAATCATTGTTGTGTATTTGTAATTGTTTGTACGTAATATATAATTGTTTATAACCAATGGTAATATGTACGGCATGCAATTGTATGTATTTTGTTAGGGTGGCCACTGACCAAACTATATTTCGTAAATTAAAACACGGGAAAATAAAAAAATAAAGTCAATCACTTGAATTTTTTCAAATTTTCCCAAATCATAAATGACTGAACAAAAAGCATTCCGTTTGAAATTGGTCGAGATAATGCCATAAAATTTGGGATGTATGGTCACCCTATTGACACAGTGGTTTAGTCAGTGGCAATCACACCCTCTTTGGAGTTTTCTTTGTCATTATATGAGGAGTACAAAATTTATTTTGAGACGGGATTAGTCCTTTATTCCGTAAATTATTCCATAATATTCGCCCATCTCTTAAATGAACTTCAGATCAGCGGCGTCATTTCAATATTTAAAAGGGGGGGGGGCCAAAAGTTTTGACCAGCCCAAATGACTGAAAAAAAAACCGCTCACTGCGCTCGCCAACTTCTTCCCGCGTACACTTTATCTGTGTAAAATTACCATAATTTTACACAGTTTTTTATTTATTACTATAGGTACAAATGCCTAATTTTCCGAGAAAAATATTGACAAAAAACGAGGCGAGAGACTGAATAAATATAGTACCTACCTAGTGGATCAGGACTTGTTTGGGCCGAGCACTACAGAATAGATAGGGGTGGATTTGGGGAGGAACGCAGGGGGACGGAGCTTAATTACCTTTAATTTTATACCCCTTAATTTATTTGTCAAGGAACGCAAAGAACGCAGTATTTGTTTTAATTTTTATTTAACATTTTTACAAATTATAATTCTTTTTTTTTTTTTTTGAAAAAATCGTGAAATTACGAAAATGAATGTTTTTTGTCCTTATCACATAATAAGTTTTAGATAAAAAGCATGATATAAAATGTTGAATAGTTGATCTTATTAAATCGTATTGGTATCATATAGGTAAAAAATAATCTTCATTATCCGTGAATGGCTAAAGCCTAAAAGGATGGTGAAATCAATGCGATACCGATAAACTTAATTTCGGTCTGCATCTACAACTTCCTCGATTATTCATTTAAAAGTAATTAAAAGTGTTAAATTATTTTGAAAGAGGAATGCTTAAACTATGCTATCTTGAAAATATGTAACCTAACAATTATGTAAAAAACACTTTAGATTTTTCTGTTCTATTCATGTTATAAAATAATCTAAAATGTCATTTGGTTATGAAACTTTGGATGGGGGGGTGTAGGGGACGAAGTCCTCCACGGCTTACTTTTTCTCTAATATGTCTCGGAACGCTGATTTTTTAACCAAGCTCATAGTCCGTCCTCATTTTTTTTTCTAATTCAACCACTGAGAATAGATATACGGGAATTAAATATAGATAGTCATATTAGTATTTATACAATATGGAAACCACCACTATAGAACATAATATCAAATAAATAGCCAGTTTTGTGGTAAAAGTAAATACAGTATAGGTACCTACATGAAGTGTGCACGCTAAACCGCTATTATAGCGCTCGGGTTTTAATTTATTTTCTCAATATTATACTGATATTTGTGGAAATCAATAAGTGAGTTTTAAGTTTTGACCATACCATTGATATGGTGTCTATCGATCTATTTTAATATTATTATTTATTTGACGAGTACGTCCACCTAGGGCCGAGCATGCATTGTAATTACTATACGGCATAGGTACCTGATACGCCGTAATAATCATAGCATAAGTAAATATAGGCAGGTCAGCTATAATTCCATTTTCGCCATCACTATACGCATGTTTCCCAGACATGAAATAAACGATAACAATATTATGGATGAAAGAGTCTCGGTATCTATTAATAATAATATATGTACAAAGGTGAAATATGCCCTGAATAAACAAAATGATAATGCAAGTGTTTTATTAATAGATATTTTAAATTCCTAACGATATTACAATAATTTTTAATTAAGCCGGAAATAATTTTCCATGAATTTCGTCGTTTATTCCATGTCTGGGGAACATTTTCTGCGCCGTTTTTATAATGCCTATATTTACTTATACCACGGTAATAATTATTAAGTTGGGTACCTATACTTATTAGCACGAATCTTGTCGGCGGCTCATAAATAGCCCGGCACCGGCCTGTTGCTAACAAGGGGTGGGCAAAATGTCCACCCTATACCTCTCCCTCCGAGTAAAGCCATTGTTTCAGATCCGCCTCTTGGTTAAGTTTTCATCGAACTTTTTTTTTTACTTATCATCGTTTAACCGTGCCAATGGAAAAACGCACTTATATATTTATACCGTCCAATAACAATTCTGAATTCTTATTCAAACCAAACGATTTTCCTGTTGGGTCGGGAAAAAAAAATACTTGTCCCAATCATTTACATATCGATGACACGTGGTGCCTACATACCGGTAGGTTAGGTTTCGGCATAGATAATAAACGAACGGACGGGCCATGCCTATATTAGCAAGACAAGGGGTCACGGTCCGGAATGGGGAAGAGAGAAAGACTGCTATAATTATATTATAGGGCTCTCACTCCAGCAAGGGGTCTTATCATAAATTGTATTTCACAACAACATAGATAATAAATATAAATACGAATGCATATACGATTATTTTTTAAGTTTTAATTTACCGTTTAATATTACTGAATTATATCGTTATATTTATTATTATATTTGATACATATTTTTTATATTTTCAAGACCCCGTGTAACCTCAAAATCTTAAAACGTTCATTCCTGTGTGATAAACTCTTAAGGCGATATTCCACGCTCTCCGTGTATCTGCCGTTCATACAATGAATGGTTGAACCACTCGGTAACTTGTGGTATACCATTATGGTTAACCGTGTCTACCGATATATAAACTTGGATACCACAAAGTTGAACAATTTTCGACTTATGTCCCGTGTGGTTATCGGGTTATGTTATCAGTTATCAAAAAGTCCAATTATTACGATAAGAATTTTTGTTATCTATATCAGAATTCTATTATACAATATAGTGAGCACAATGCACGTGAAATTTAATTTCATATAAAAACAAACATTTACAATTTTTGGAAACGGAGAATATAAATTATACAGGTTGTCCAATTCATAAAAATGTTAGGTTGGTGTTTAACTGAAATGGTTGATAAACTACGGTTGCTATGGTATCTTGTAATGATATGATACATATTATGATATGATATGCACGGACTGTACACGGTACACCGCGGTATACACGGTGATCGTGGAATATCGCCTTTATCCATTATTTTATTATCTACGGGTTTCGGGGACACTGCGCGTTTCGACATTTTCCATAATACATTTGAACTGTCTAAGGACGATGTAGGTGTAGGCATACACCAGTGTACGGATTATTGATTTCGCGTAAAAATAATATTATGTATACATACGATTCATAATATGTGTGGCAAATGTCGATTTTCGGACGTACTCTCGGCCGACGGAAAACAATATAATGACCTATATACATATATACCTATCGCCTACCCTCTCTCGTTTACCTATACTGTATACCAACTGTGCACTATCTCGCCCCCGCACATACACATAATGATATATAATTGGCACGTGCGACCGTATAATAATAATAATATTGTAAACTTGATGGACAAAATAAAATAAGTCACATCCGTGTATACGCACGTCTCTCACTATCACTCACTATCACTCACTATCTCTCTCTCTCTCTCTCACACTCTCTCTCTCTATCCATCTCTCTCTATCTATCTATCTATCCATCAATCTATCTACGTATCCATCTCTCTATGCAGGCTTGCAAATTCACGAATCCGTTTCATTGTAACGTGCAAACGACATTGTTCGCCGCGTACGATATTCCGCAGATATTCAGAGATATTATTCCATCGGGCACAATGCGAGAACATGAAATTATCGTTATGATTACAGTCGGTATGTAATATCGTACACGCAAATAATATACTACATATTTTGTAACCGTGTGTATATTATACGCGTGTCCGCGGAGTGGATCACAGATACATATCGCGGTGGATGTTCTAAAACCATTGAAAATATACACGGGCCGACCTCCCGTCGAGCGCCTAAAAATGTTCAAGAGTTTTCCATCGATTACGCAAAATATTACAATCACTACGCTGTGCCGTGCAATAATAATATTATTGTACGCTATCAATCGCGAATACCGGATACATACTTCCCGGGATATACGCGACGGTCGTCTAAATAATTCGTTTTCGATAAAAATCATCATCGTAACATGCTATAAAATTATTATCCGCCACCGCCTCCATTTATAATTATATCGTCGGTATCTTTTATTATTATTATTATTATTATTATTATTATTATTGTTATTATTGTTATTATTGTATTTTTTATGACATGTACGTAAGTACTTCAAAATTCATCAAATAAAATATTTCACGTAAAACATAAATTATAATATTGCGATGACATTGACTAATAATTTAGTAGGTACCCATGTAGAAAAAAAAATAATAATTCAATAAATTTTATTTTAATACCCAAGACACAAATGTTTGACAGTTCATTTAATAATATATGTACATTTTCATTATATATTTCACATTTTGAAAAATATACAATATTCACTATGTATACAATATAGAGGACAACTTGTTAATATCCAAACAAATGTATATCCATTATTCCCCGCGGCACCCGTTAGTCAAAACTTTGAGATGAAACCTGCAGAGTTTGAGTTCGGATGCTAGAACGACGTCGTTCTGGCACCCGGAAAGTTAAATAATTATCCTATCGACATCGGACCAATATATATTTTTTGTAACTAATTTGTAATGATTTGTAACCACCATTTTGAAATTTGTAACTTAATGACTTGAGCAGAAAATCCGATATTGAGTTCGGGTGCTGGAATGACATTGTCTTGGCACCCGTAAAGTTAAATAATATTGATTTCGGATAAATTTAAGTTTTTTGTAAATAATTTGTAATTTGTAACTCATTGCATATCCGCTGTATAATTTATTTCTAATCTTTTAAAAATCATACAAAAATAGATGTGGAGACACCGGCCCAAAGTGTCTCTCATTATACTATATGCGTTATCGTACGTTGATGGTATAACGGATGTGTTGGGTTTAGGAATACGCACTGTAACGAATTTGGAAGTCTTGATTGCTTACCTACTTCGTATTTCCGTATCAACGTAACCGCGAATAATTATTTATTATTTTATTACACTGTATTACTGTGTGTTTATATTATATTTTATAACTACTTATTATATTATATAATATTATATTAGGTAATATATTATTTATTAATATAAAGTGATACAATTTTTATTTTATTTTATTAATAAATTAATATGCACTTATATAGATTTTGTTAATTTTATAATTTTTTTAAATTGTTATTATAATATAATATAGTAAAAGACTATAAGTAGCATAAATAACTTACTAATTATTGTAAAATAAACTATTCTAGATATACTAAAAATATGTTTGATTTTATTATTTGACTAGTATACACAGTCATGTATATAACAATATATTATATTATTTTCAGTTGTCAACTTTTAGAGAACATAAATAAATACCTTTAAGTTACCTAGTATAGATTACAGATTGTATATTTGAATTCAATACACACTTTACATATAGGTGGTTATCATTTGAGTTGTATTTCAAAGACCGGTATTTCTTTAATTTTTTTCATTTTGCAACATATTTTGTGTCTTTGATTTTCAGCATCAATATTCTAAAGCAGAATGGGAAGAAAACCAAAAGTTAATACAACCATTATAAACAATAGAATTATGAAAAATTATAAAAAAAACCACGTACCCAACAAAATATGTCTGGTAAAATGTATTTGTTATTTATTCCTATATAACATAATAATAATAGTTACAAATTTCAAAATAATTGTGGTTACAAACCATTACAAAAAATATAAATTGCTTCGAAGTCTATAGGAGAATATTATTATTTAACTTTTCGGGTACCAGGACGACGTCGTTCCAGCACGCGAACTCAAAATTGGATTTTCCGGTCAGGGTATTAGGTTACAAATGTCAAAATTATGGTTACAAAACACTATAAAAAAGTTACAAAAAAATGAAATTTATTTCATTTCAAAGTTTTAACTTACGGGTGCTATGAAAACCCACCTCATTATCTGATCCATTGGCGTGTTTATTAATATAATACTACATAGTAAATAACTAAATATCATTTATTTACTACTACATTATTGTATAATATTATATTGTATACATATTACTAAAAAGTGAAATTGTTATTTATCGTAGAACTAATTATGGTAAACGCGTCGCCCCTTATTATGGTCAGCTGATGACCAAACTAGCACAAGTGTTGGATAGGTAATAACAGCGCATACCTGAGGTTTACGATCCACGCCCATTATTACAACGAAAAGGACCATTATTTTTAATTGCAACCGAGTCTGTCACAAATAGAATGTTTTGAAAATATTTTTTTTCTCATGGAAGTCATTTTGTAACGACGGGGAGACACGTCCTTGGAACCAAAAAAGGAAGACAGGTTGACACTGACAAATTGGTCTCAATTTCGTGAACAAACAACCTTCATCGGTACAAATCCCCTGCCGATTCACAATTGATTGAAATTGTCATAACTCTGTGACACACCCTTTGACTACGCGTAGACGTGTTTTTTTTTTTAAATCATTGTATAACTCGTAATACAAGACACTCTTTTATGACAACAACACAGTATAGTTACAGAAAATAAACTTTAAAAGATTTTTTTAAGAAGGCAACTCTTTCTCCTCCCACGAGAATCAAATGACCTAAATTATCGAACTACCAAATGAATAGGTGTACGGATTGTCATTCAAGAATACATTTCGAACTCAATACATAATAGAATAACAAACCGTAAATGTGTTCCGTAAAGGATTAATTGTTAAACAAATTGTGTGACATTTAACACTTAGTTCGTATTTCAGAAAAAAAAAAAAAAAATAGTAAACAACCAAACGACAATAACACAAAATACATACAATGAATTCACTCGAAACAGACGGAGTTATTATTATTATTTTTTTTCATCACCATTAAGTAAGTATATTAAAATATTTATTTCATAATACACAGGGTATTGTGCAACATAAATATGTACCTACATAGGTATTTGTACGTTGTATACACAATATTGTCATATTTACAATATTGAAATTATAGATAATAATCTGTATACCTAGGTAATATAATTGTCCAACAAATTATATTATATGCGCCAAAACGATTGTTGAAATATATTATACTATATAGTCTGTACAGTCGTTAACCCTCTATTTCATGTTCACAATTAAAATTTTAAAACGTTGATGTATAACAGATATATCGCGGATGTTTAAACATTGACAATAATCAGTTCTATATTGTATATAGAACGTCTGTGCAAATGTCACCTCCGACCGATGACTGAAATCACGGGAGCGTGCAATGAACACATGTTTTGTCCCCCTAATGAAAACTCCCCATTGAAGTGGACGTCCATTATAATTTTTTATCTAAATAAAAAAAATACTACCAGGACAACTTTTTTTTTTTTGGCATTACGATGACATGTTTTAGCATTATAGCTCAAGTGGGCATTCGCGCTCTCCGGAATCTTTTTGTACTGGGGTTACAGCGTTGCTGTTGTTGTTTTTTTACATTGTACGAGCTTCAAAATGCATCCGCTGTAAAGATTATTACTGATAATTTTGTTTTCACAAAAATGTCAGCAGATATTTTCGTCAAATCGTACCGGGGTTACAACACTCACGAATTGTTCTTCGGGTTTTTCCCTAATACCTCTTTCAAACTAATTAAACAACAGAGTAGGTACTGCTCGCATTATATATTTTGACAAAAACACTTTTACCAGAAGACGAATTGTCCAAAATTAAAAAAATTCGTCGAGGTACAGATGGTAGAATTTGGTCCATCGTCCTTTCGTTCCTCTCATTATTATTTTACATTTTAAAGCAAAGATAAATCATTGCGTCTGAAAGAACATTCTGAATGAAGTTCAGAATAATATTATTAAAAATAGATAACCATAATAATTTTACTTGTTAAGTTGTATACTCCAAAACTCCTACTCGACCCCTTCTGCACGAAAAAGTGTATACATGCGATATAAAAAAATAACATCATCATAAAACCAATACATTCCTCCCACAAAATCTAAAATAACAATAACATACATTTTTGCATTTTATAATTTAAAAATAGTAGTGATTTACAATAATTTTATGATCATTATTATTGCAAATTTCTTAAAAATAACAAATTTTAAGAAAAACTATTATATTTCCTAGAATTCCTTCACAAATACAGATATAATTTAGTAGAATAAGTTGGCAAAAATGTTTTTGAAAACGAGTTTTTAAGATAAATGTACAAAATAATTACAATTTTTATTTTCAAGTACCAATAGATACCGCCGATTCGTTTATCGATTAGGCAAAAAATGATTAAATTTTTATTTTACTAAAAATACAAAATTTATCGATTTCAATATTGGCCAGATTTTATTTTATATTTAAAACAGAATTTGACTGATTTGAAAATTATCAATTTTCATATTATGATGAATTTTTTTTTTTTTTTTAATTTCCATCTGATCACATAATATTATTATATAAGGTCATATATTTTATATGACGTGTATTGATACTCTTAAGTGTTGAAAAAATCATATATAAACTTTGAAACTCGGAGTAAACAAGTAGTCTTATCTGGAATTTAAAATCATCATATTATTATTATTAACAATCTAATCTATAATATTAATCTTCAAACGTAAATTTATATTAAATGCTTTATTGCAGTAAAATTCTAGATACCCCATCGAAACTAGTGTACACGAATTCGTCTCGGCAAGATTTATTGCACTATAGGGATCCCGTTTCTTATTTCGCGTTTTAAGGGAATATTAGAATGGGGTTCAAGGATTCTTGTGTAACAGATATTTATCGATAACGTATAGTTTTTATATGAACTATATATTGCTCGTGATTTATTTTGTGTAAATTCATAAATGATATGTACTTAAAGAGTTAAAACTCCGATCAATAACATTTTTCGTTGGATATCGCTAAAGGGCCACACCTCCGGCACGTTCCCAGACGACCCCCAACCGAGAACGTCCGGTCTACCCTATACAGTACGTATGCATATAATCCAATTGTGAGGGTTAATACCAAAATGCATTGTTATTTCCTGGTGTTCGGTAGCTAGATGAAATAGAACGTAAATAAGTATGTTTTGAATTATTATGATTTTGTGTAACCTAACATCAATTATCACTAAAAACATAATTAATTTGATAATTATGACTAATAACGTTTCTTAATTTATGAACAAAACATATCATAAGTTAATAATAGTAAATCAATAGTATAGCATGGGGTACTTCTTGAAATATAGTGATTACATTTTTGTATACCATAGTCTTCTTCTATTGTTTTCGTGTCCGGTCATTTTTTTGCGGATTACATTTTATCCGTCCAGTAAGCTGCTAATTGTATAGCGTTGTCATTGACCTCATGTCCACATTCAAGAAGAAAAAAATATACTCAAGTCTTGAAATTAAGGTTAACCATAAAATAATGCTATACTGATGAATTATAATAGTGTTATATATTTGTTATTTAAATAATATTATTGCGTGATATCAATCATTAAATCAAATATTTATTTAATATATTTGTATTAAGACATTTTCGTAGAACAATGTTTATAGTTAGGGGCAGTTCTACGGGAAGAGAGGGGGAATGGGGTAAAATGAGAAGTTTTTATATATTATATTTATAGCATAGGTTCAATGCTATTTTTTCTGCTTATTTTTATCAATTTTTGAAACTGATTCCTCCTACAAAATCGGCTCCTAGATCCGCCACTGGTTTAGTAAAATAAAATTATTATTATTATTGTACAATAAATCCCATTCTATACATTTTATGTGGTATCAAAATGGTAATCATTTTTAATATTCAGATTAAATATGGAACAGAATGAAATAATGTGAATATTATAAATAACCAAATAATTTAGTAGGTAATGTAAAACACGTTTCACAGTAGGTACTTAACTTTTTTTTTTTTAATATTTAACAACATATAATCACGTTAATACAAGATTAATAAAATTAAAATTATAAATTGGATTCAAATTTAATGAATATTCCGAAAATTTAGATCTCCTATATGCAGCCTTCCTAATTTAGTTAAAGTTAACAATTTAAATACTTGTTACTGAAACAAAATTATGTAATTAAACTGCTTTTATTATTAAATTATTTTATTTTTAATAATAAATTATTCATGGTAAATTCATGAGTAATTTGATTTCATTGAATTTTATGTATATCTGTTTAGGTGTATACAAAACAGATTAGGTGCATACGTACATATACTATACTGAATGATTAGTACGTATATATATTATATTATTTTATATTATATTATATATCAAATGTAGCTAGGTATGTTAAATTTATGTTTATGATTCCATAAATTGAAATAAAATTACATAAATAATAATAATAATAAAATAACAACTATAGACCAATGTTATATCTTAAACGTAAAAACATATCTAATATAAAAATATCAATATATAGAAATAAAATAAATATATATTGTAAAAAAAATGTGCCTGAAATATTCACTAAAGTAATATAGGTAATTTGTAACAGGTCACAAATAAATAATAATAAAACAAAAAAGGAATTAAAAAAAACATCAAAATTAATAAACAGAATACACAAAATATATTAACAAATTATTAATCGATGACTACAGTAACATAAATATATTAAAACAATATACCTGTAGGTAATATATTATATTAATATTATTTATATCTATTATTATTTTTTAGAATATATATTTATTTTTATTTTTATAAGAGTAGTGTATCTTTTCAATTACTCAATTTTTTTTATTTTATATATATATTTAATATGTCGTATATTATTACAATAAATATGAATTGAAATTGAATACTTATCATATCATATAAAACTTTATAATTAAATAACTTTTAGTTTTTGTTAGTACATTAAAAAAGCACAACGATTTAAGATATTATGATCACAAAACACAGTACTGTCTTGTTAAATTTTAGTAGGTACGTATATATGAAATAAAATATTATCAAATATAGTAAATCATGAACAAAACGGGTGTATTGTGATTTTAAGCCTAATTGTTCCCTTAGATTATTATTATTCTTTTTTTTCCTTTTCACCGCCATTATTTACCATATTCATGAGGACAAATTTAGGAATGAATAATAATTAGGAGATTATACAGACCTAAATAATTATATTTTCAATTGAGATACACCGACTTCATTTATCTGTTCGTAATTTTACTCGCGAAAATACCTATTTAACATAATAATATAACAGGTATAGAGGTAATACTTACTATAAGAACAAACTGTTTTATGATTATTATTAATTTTTTTTTTTTATAGTTATATTTTATATACGATCATAGAGTTACAAAATAATATTTAGTCTTTTTAGTCTTGCTTCGAATTCGTGTTATTGTGTTCGGAATCCGTGTAAAATAAACCGACTGGAAAACGCGCAATGTGTTCGTAGTTGATATTATTATCTAAATTCTCTAGCGGGACCGTGTTTAGGAATTGAACGAGATATTATTATACCATTACCAGCTTCGATTAAATACTGTACACTCAACGCTCGGCAATTATTATCATTTATCAACGTTGATAATATTATATACATTTCGTATTTCAAAATTAATGTAGATTGGGTGTACACGAAAATGTGTTTCTGTATCTTCTACATAATATATATATATAATATGATAGTAGCACATGTGTACACTGTGCAGCATCAAATCTAAAATAACACGATAATTTTGACGTTTTTACAAAACGCACACAGATTACACAAGTTCGGGTCTGGCTGGTTTTCCTATTCAGATAAAATGTTATAATACGAATCGATAACGCTACTGAAAACACGACATCGGGCGTCCGTCGGTAATCTATACGAATATAATGATATCTACATAATATACGCCCTCGCATTTTTATTTATTATTTTATTATTTTTTTTTTTTTGTAATCTGTGAAACTTCTTTTATCCGGGAATTGTCGTATCTCTCTGAATTCCGATAATGATAATAATAATATGTTTATA
Source organism: Pemphigus obesinymphae (assembly GCA_025469235.1). Taxonomy (NCBI): domain Eukaryota; kingdom Metazoa; phylum Arthropoda; class Insecta; order Hemiptera; family Aphididae; genus Pemphigus; species Pemphigus obesinymphae. The sequence goes on from JAIPRL010000589.1 coordinate 81,870, forward strand.
TGTTTATATTATAATATATATACACCCATAGCGGCGAATTGTTGAAGTTGACAGGAAACACACGTTCAGAAAAAAAAAAAAAACCGCCTCTTCTCCGTGACGATATTAACATCTCGCGTTTACCCGTCCGCCGGCGTACAGTTATTTAAAATATACATTTAAATGGATAAAATGATTACGAAATAATCATCAAATACAGACGATATAATATACATATTATATATTCTAACGATTTTGGTTTCAGTGGTATTTTTTTCGAAGTACCTACTCTTCTTACTGCATTTTTTTCATACACCAACATGTCTATAATATTGTGTTCTAATAAATATTATAAAATGTTCTAATAGGTATTTTTAATTCTAACATACTACTGTACTAGTGGCAAGTATTATATCTACACTGTGCAAGGTGAAAATTGAAATTGTTATTTAAAATAGTCAATTTGAATATTCGGCGTCCATATTTTTAATACATTATGTGGTAAAACCGTGTTTTAATAACTCGAAATTTGATTTTGAAATATCGTTCACTGTATACCTTATGAAAATGTATCGAAAAAATTACTGTTTGCTGTTACTGCACTTGCCACTAAAAGGAGAGAATAGTTCTATTGTTTTAATAATTGTAAAATAAATTGCCTTCATTTAATACTTTTTGTGTACCTAATACTTTAAATAAATCTTAATACATACAATTTATAACTATAGATATAACATGTTACTATCTATATGATAATATAAAAGCTACAACATATAGTAGGTTTTTAGTTGTAAAATTTAAAATCCAAATTTCAAACTTTTATCTCAAACGTTATACAATTTGAAAGTTGGAAAGTTTTATTGTAAAATTTAATTATTTGTGACTACTAATATTTACATTTAAAATGGTATTTTAATAATTAATTCAAATCAATTTTGTAGGTTTTGTTTGATATTATGTTAAAAATAATACTTTCATTATTCTGAACGAAAATCGGTCGTATTACACTATTTTCCATTATTTACGATGAGTTTCCTTAACCCGTAAGATATATATTTAAAAAAAAAAAGAATATATAAAAACACAAAATATGCCTATAGAGTATTCGAAAATTTATCATAGATAACAATATAGTTTCGACCATATTTTATAGTCATCATAAATTCATATAAAGTTATAAATTAATATAATGAATGAGCAAAAGTGGAATACTGGGAAAATGTACCTATTTCTTTTTACACTTTTTGTAATATTATTCATTAATTGTAACCCGTGTAACAATTAGTGTCTTATGGTCGAAACACTATTTGAAAGAAAATCTTTATCCCAATAAACTCCTATTCGACTCTTTCTATTTCGCAAAAATGTTTACATATAAAAAAAAAAATATATATACAGCTACACTCGAAAACCCAAACATTTAAACAGATATTAATAAAGATAATATACGAGGTATAATAATGACAATAAATATCTTACTTCTAATCAAAACGCATTTCTAAGGTTTATACACCAAAATATACTAACTATAGAGATCATACTTTATTACTCGTGTCCGTCCAAAGTTGTTTTTCGGACCTGCAGCTGCACTGCGAGACGTGAGTACATTATATTTCGTCCGTTCATACGTCTAACCGGCAGCGGTGACGGCGGTTAAAGCGATAACCGAATACCATATACCGCGTATAAAACCGGTAACCATTACACTAACGATATATAACGATATAATAATAATAATAATAAATTTACATGCGAAAACACCGACGCCGCCGGACCGTTTGTCGGACGGTCGTCGAAACGAGCCGCCGCGGTCCGAACGAGGACGCGGTTATTTTTTTTTATTTTCATGATCGTCGGTCACGTTATTATAATATTATTATTTCGTCGTGTCTACGTGTCCGGCATACGCCATGAATTTGTTTCTCCACCCATCCACCGGCCCGTTCTACGACTCAATTTTTGTACGGTTTTTCCGACCAGAGAAATTTTAACGGTTGTTCCGACAATGTTTCGCGGCAACGACGAACGATGGCCTCGGGCGGACACTTGTGGGGCCCAATAACGATCGAGTGAGTATACGTACCTACTTTTTATAGATAATATTATATGAAAAAATGTCTAAGAAAACGGAGAAAAAAAAAAATAATAATAATAATAATAATAATAATATTATTTATTTTTATTACGCGCGTATTATACGACCTATGTAGTGGTACACGACGCCGACACGAATATATTTTATATCTTTCACTTTACGCGTGTAATTTATATTGTATAATAATATGTGAACCGTACGGCGTGCACGAGAGCAGCGCGCGTTAAATATAACTCGCTATTATAGCCCTTCCCCCCGAAATAGTCAAAATTCTTACCGTTTTTTTTTTTTTTCTATCCGTTTGGTTGACCTTTACGGCAGGAATAACACGGCATATATATGCGCGACTTGTCGTCGGAACGCAATATATTATCGGTTTTTTTTTCTTCCATACTTCCCGCAGTCGATTCGTCTTTACGCGCTATCACGAAATTTATTACCGCCGTCAATTCGACGATGCGACACAACACCGATACGGATAAAACACCGCCGACGGTACGTTTTTTTTAAAAAATTTTTTAGTTTGTAACTCGATCGTCACTACCGCCGCACCATAACAGTTATATATATATATACATACATACATACATACATACATACATACATACATACATACATACGACTAAACCTCCCCTGTATTTACATAATAAAAAAATATACCACGAGCCACGCGACCTGTAGTAACAGATACGTTATTTATTAGGTATATTTTTTTTTATGAATTTTGAAATTTAATCATTTTAAAATAATGTGAATTTCGGGATTTTTTTTAACGTTTTAGAGAAAATTGAAAAAAAAACTACTGATTAAATGCTATATAGAAAATGGTGAAATTTACGATAAACGATCAACCAAAACTCATTAACACCAGTTGGCTGCAGCGAGTTGCTTTAGATATACATATATAAATATCGTATTTTGAACATAATAATGTTTAATATTATATATTATAGACTAATTAAAAATATAAAAATTCAATTTTCTAATACGATGGGAAATCATTTTTCCAGTCTAGCCACTATTAAACTTGAAAAAACTAAACTTTGGGATCATGAACTAATGTGAGATAAAGTAGCACATGCGACACTAACAAATGCAAACATTTTTATTTAAATTCTCCAACATGGCAATACTGGAGAAATGGGCAGGTACACCTATATCGTTATTTTGTTTATCATGCTTTTTGTTAGGTAATTATTAAACTAAAATCATACCTAGTGAATTAATTTCGTATTCACTCACTCAATGTTGTGTTGGTTTTTCATTTTGATATATTGTCAGTAACAGACAGTGCACTGATTCAAGTCTCAGTCATTCATACTTTCATACTAAATTACCAAAATCGTCTTTGGGCAATTAATGAACGACCCCTTTTGGGGAAAATATTTTTTTTTGTTATGATTTGAAGTTAAAGATGTAACTATAATTAAACGTTAACTTTCCGAAGAAATTGACGTAATAATTTTTATTTAAATTGACCAAAATACACAGAGGACATGGTCTCTCAAAAATCCTTTTATGTTTCATATTTTTTACCACGTCAGTGGAATTGGTAATGGGAGAGTAGAAGAATCCAACGCAGCATCTGTGTATTCTACCGACGAAGGTTATCATAAACCATAATGCACGGGGAAGAGAGTCGTTTATTGGTACTTGCAACTTCACATTACCAATTCCCTTTAGTAAACAGGTATTTTAAGATGGTGTTAAAAGTTGGTACTCGATAACCTCAAACATTCCGAGCATCTGCAAAAAAGATTGATAACTAATCAACGTCCTCGTTATTTACCCAATAATTGTTTATCAAATTATATCGCTTTCGGTCCTCTGTCTCCCGTCGTTATTTACACAAAGAACGGCATGGTCTTATTAGTGATCCAATTCGTCCAAAATAAAACACATGTCTATTTTCACGGCTTTTAGCATGTTAATCTTCTTTGCTTGACACAAATATTGGCTGGGATCTTTGGAAAGCAGCAGTGCGTTTCGCAAAGTTGCTGGCTGGCGATTGTTATAAAGAAATCATACAAACATTTTACACGATTTAAGATTTTGATCGAGTAAAAGAGTTTTATTTTATTTTGCGAACTGCAGTGGAAAATAGGTATAATGGTTGAAACAAAAAAAGCCAAAAGATTCTACTAGAAAATAAAAAATAAAAGATAAGGGTAAGTACTCGGGTTGTCTGTATTTATTGTCTAGTGGATAATTTACGATGTAAAAATTGAAAAGGTATACAAAAGATACGCACTATATACTATAATTTATATTGTGTTGGCGGTAGCTGTTATTTTACAAAATATTACGTGGGCGGTGCGACATAAATATTGTGTGTAAATTATCGTTTCTATCTTGTTTACCAACGTGAAAAAAAAACCGAAATAATCGACTTGGTAAATTATAGTCGGTACAGATTTTATTTTAAAATAACTATATATATGGACACTTGCTTCATGACAATGGCATATACTATTTTGAATGGATTTTGAGCTTGCGTGCGGTGTCCTTTGTAGCCTTGCGTTCGATTGTATATAAGGAAAGGGACGAGTAAAAACACCACTGTCGTTAAATTAAATGGCGTGTCTCATTCGAAACTTTCCGAACAACTGCTTAGCTAAACATTTCTCTAAAACGTAAGAACATTGCGAGCAATATTGCGTATATACACGATAGAAATCTTAAACTTAAAAAGGTGTATATTATATTATCTGGGTGTAGGAATAAAATTGTGTTCTACAAATTTCTATTCACAACTTTTCTAATATCTTATCTATGTTATTTTACTTTTACTTATTTAGTTTACTATTTAATAATTTTTGTATGCCTTTCAACTGGCATTGTTGACAAGTTTCAGAAATTTTTTTTGTATGCCATAATCTTCCAAACCTATTATATAGTGATGATTTTTCGTTCAACTTTTATATTATCGATTCATCAATTCATCGGTTGTATGTTGCAGTGAATTATATTATATATATATAATAACACTTGAATAAAATAATATAATAATTATGTTTATTATAGGTTTGCTCGTTAAATTATAAAGTGTCACCATATTTAATTAGTTACCAATACGTGATAAATTTAAGTTTATTAACTATGTTCATTTACAGTATTATTAAATTATAGTTATTATAAATAGGTTTTTAATTTATTTGTAAATGTAGAGACAATAAGAATTAGTTTTAACTTAAATCAAATTGCAGATTATTCACTTTATTCTTAAATCTCTTAAGTATATTTTTTTAAATATCCACAAAAGATAATAATGTTTTACGGAAAGTTTTGAAATTAAACTAAATAATTCTTACTCACATTTTGCCTCTAAAACTTGGCATTTTATCGAACGGTTGCAAACCCTTTTATTTTCAAACTTAAGTTCGTAATCTAGTTTTTAAACTAATCTGAAATTAAAAAAATTATTTTCATTAGTATACGTTTGAGTTTATATTAATATATATATATATTTGAAATTCTGTAAGCTTGGAAGTATGCAGTATTGTTTAAATATTTAATGAAAATTAAATTATTTTTACAATACTAAACTTACATATTACTTTATAAAAATTACTGCGATATCACCGATGAGGGTGGAGATACCTTTAAATATTTTTCATAAAGATAAAGTAAAATAAAAACTTTATTGGGATGGGATTATTTTTATGTAGGTATTTATTTGTTTTAATATATTATGTATTATGACTATAATCTAAATCGATCGATAGTTACAATACCCATATAGGTATCACCGGTGTTTAAAAACTATTGTATTTGTATATTTTGTGCAGAAAAAATGAAGAGGGTATTACTATATTTATAAACTTTTATACTTGCAAATTCGAATCACTTGGATATTATGCAAAGACTTAGGTAGTATTTAAATACGCGTTATCTTTACCTCTGGCCATAATTAATCCAAATATAATAGTAATATTGTAAATTTGCCAAGTGCAGTATAAATAAATAAATTAAATAAATAACGATATAAATTATTATGTTCGTAATAGTCTAAATCTAAGACCTATATTCTATAAATTGTAAATTTAAACAACTGAAAAATATCTTTAACTGTGCGCCAGTAATAATATACGTTTGATTATATAAATATTAAAATGCTTTGGAATTATTTTTGAGCTAAATTTACAAGTCATTGCGTATATGTACATAAGCTATTTATGATGTTTAATGTTATTACAATATCATAAATATCACATGTTAAGTAGATACCTATACTTAAATTATTGTTAAATTTAAATAACAATAAAAAAATCAACAATTATTTAAGTATAGGTACTATAGTCTATAACATTATAATATTTTGAAGTGAGTTTTTTTTTTTCATTAAAATTTAAAATAAATACAACAGAAAAATAATCGACATAAAAAATAATATAATGTGCAGTATTGTTCAATTTAAAATGTATATTATTGATGAATAAAAAAATTCAAGCATTTGTGTCATTTATGTATAATATAGTAAGTTATATTTGGAAAATGTTTTTAAAACGCTTTAAAATTATAGGTGTTATTTGTAGTTTAAAAAATCCGATTAGTAAGAGGTGGAAGTACCTACATCGCTCGTCGGATAGGATACTTGTGATAATTGTAAATGTATTGAATTTAAAAGCAGTTATAAATAATTTTAAAATTGTTTAATGTCACTATAATATTATAGTAAATATTTGGTATACCACCTATAATAGTCGGCAACTTTTATAAAATATTTCCGTTATAAAAGGTAGAATTTCGTTATTATTTTGAAAATTACTTAGAAACTAAAAAAATGTCCTTTATGAAGTACCAACTGTAATGAATTTCCTATCAAAAACCTCTACACTAGAAAACTTTTATTTTACTCCTTCTACGCGAAAAAAAAAACATCATTGTAAAACCAATATATTCCTCTCTACGCACAGAATCTAAAATTGGTATTTGTTTCATAGCATATTAATAGCGTTTATCTTTTTTAATACTTTTTATAAGTACACAATTGGATAAATTAGCATACGATTAGGTAGATACTAATTATCACGTTGTTTATTCCATTCTTAATTATAGAACCTAGGTAAAAAAAAAAACAAACAAGATTAATTTAAATAAATGTATAATAATTATAAGATTTTAGATTAGTATGGGTATAGTACTCATAATATAAAGGTATATACTATTGTGGATAATGTATTTATAGTGTTCTGAAATAAATTATCACGCAATCGAATACAAATCGTAATTGGCTCTCTATATTTGTTTGTTATTAAATGTAATAAGCAATTAACGTTCAATTAACCACTAATTATTATTACTTTTCAACGCGAAATCAATACCGTATAACAATTTAATTTCCGTATTATACCAGGGTGACCATATTTTGAAAATTAAAAAACAACAATAAAAAAGGCGAATTGTAATAATTTTCCGCCAACATTTTCGTATACAAATCAGGGCTATGTATCTGCGTAAAGTGACCTTGGATGTTGAAAATAACGGCTGTTGACAAATTTTGATAACAGATATTGTACTGTATAATCACTACAATCAGTGATTTGAAAATGCTTCAAGGACGGTCCTCAGTTTTTTGTAAACAAACTGTTATCACCTCAAGTGACATTTCCGTAATGTTCCGTGATGTAAATTAACGCTTAGAAAAAGCGTGGTGTACGAGCGGAAAAACCGGAGCACTCGCTTCTAAAAGCTGGGCAAAAAGCGTCCCGTTTAAAGTTTGTCGGGACGCGGCGCTCTCAAAAACGGGTAAATCCCGGAAATAAAACGGGACGTACAGTCGCCCCACAATTATATACCTAACCTTTAAGCCCCGTCCAGACTATGCCGATCGACACGGTCGACTTTCGACCTGTCCACATACCTATCGGTATGTGTTGACTAGTCGATCGACACACGTCGATATTTTTTTAAACGATATAGTGAATTTTATAAACTTTTTAATATACGAAAATAAGTGACTTAGAAGATGCTACAGTGGCGAAACCATTAGCCCATCATGCCTTTTATTCCTATTTTTGTATTGGGAATCCGTTACATCCCACAATACACTATCCGATCACGGTAGGTACGTATCAATGAACGATAACGTTTGTTCATCACGATTCATAACTAAAATATTACTGACGAAATTAATAAAGATAAAATGATAATAATATTGATATGCTCGCACGCAGTGAAAACAAACTAAACAGAATGAATATTTTGTAATCAATTTAGCGGTCTAGCTGTAGCTGAAAAGTCGAGCAACATGCTTCGACACGTCCACACTACAGTTGTCGGATCGACTTCCTTTGATCCGTACCGACTTGATTCGGATTGCGTTCGGTTCGGCCCCACATGGTTCGACAAAGCCGGGCGACACGTACACACGGCTTTACGACGCACATTCATTTATTCCGTCAGATTGCAATTTTATACCGAGACAGTGCTCGTCTTCTCGCACGGTCGAGTATCGAATCGAACAACAACAACAACAACAACCACAATAATAATAATAATAATAATAATAATGGCTTTTGACCACCGACAACTGATACTACACGTACAACGAGACGCTATTCGGAGAAAACATTGAAAATCGTATGAAAAGAAAAAATCTTCGACAGTTTTATTATTATGACATATCTTAGCCGTGTACATTATATATATACGTTATTTTACGTACAGATGTATAATTAATTGTACTCTGAGGGTCGGAAAACCCGTAAAACATTTGTACAACTATGACGCCGAACGGTAAAAGTCGTTATAATCTAACGAAATGTTTACGCGACCACCGGAGGACAATACGGGATAATACGCGCCGCGCGTTCATTGTGCCCGGACAATCACCCGCAACGTATATACGCAACGCACAATAACGGCGCGTTTTGTCCGCGCTTTTGTCGCCAAATCGTCCACAAATAATAATAATAATAATAATAATAATATTATTACTCTCGAAATCCAGTGGACGTTTTCTTTCATTATTTGTGCTCGCTCGCGGTTAAGGGTGCACGTATACACAATATAATATTATTATTATTATTATACACAGGTATTCCTTGTATATGATATATAATATACGTAAGGCTAATATAATATATTATATACGGTATATATATATATATATATATATGTATATGTATATATGATATTATAATATAATAATATATAAATACGAGTGTTACGGGCCGCGTCGAGGTGACTGGAAGAAAATAATAATAATAATAATACGATATATTGTGTATATATATATATATATATATATATATATAAAGATAAAACGTACCCGAGAAGGGTGTTTTTATTATGTAAACAGAGAAATCACGGGCTCCGGTGTCGATGGATCTCGCGACTGCACGCCGTCCCGCTGGCCACCGAGGGAGGCGCCCCCTCACGCGGGCCCCGTCGCGGTCATGCCGAGAGATGACTGATGGTCTATCGTAACGAAACGGTATGCGCGCCTATATATATGCACCTCGCGGTCACACAATAACAATACAATACAATACGACATTATGTTTTACGCGGCGTTATTATATATTATACAGTCGTCGTTTCTTACGTACGACAATAAAAATATATAAGCTATTATTATATATTATTTATATTTTCTTCGTTTTTTTTTTTTTTTTTTTTTTTATACTGTACAGCGCTAAATCATTCGCCGAAAATATCACCGCCACCGTCGATTTTAACACCCCGACGTTCACACGCCGCCGCAGACCGCGTCTCCGCTGACGTTTATATTATTATTATTATTATTATCATCATCGATAGCAGTGAGCGTTGTTGCTTCTCTCTCGCGTAATAATAATAATAATAATATATACAGTCCGGTAACCTACTGTGCGCTAGCGGTTCGGTTTTCATTATTATTGCTCTCGGAGACGCGTCTTTGGATTGCGATAATTCGTCGGCCGCCCATCATCCCATGTTGCGACATATTACCGGGACCCGTACACACGCGGATATTTTGTGTCCCCGGTTTGTTTGTAAATAATTTACGACGACTTTTTTTTTTTTTCAATAATATAATAATATGTCGTTGTACGCGTATTATACGTAGGTAGTAGTAGTGCGTCTCTGGCCCGCAGTATCGGTCGTACACCACGTCCAAACGGGTGTGTGTGTGTGGGGGGGGAGTAATTTTTTTTGGTTTTTAAAAAGGACGGGGCAAAAGTTTTGACCGGCCCGAAAAAATTGGGGGAAAAAAACGTTCGTTTCGCTCGCCAAATTGTATTTTTATCTTGATACAATAGTGCCGTCTTCTTACATCATTTTCAGCCGTCAAATCACCAACGCGGAACATTATACGTTACGTTCCCGTAAATATAACACGTTTATCTTCAATTTTATCGAAAAATATGTTTTGATATTAACACATTTAGAATCTTTTTGCGATTGTTATTGATAATAAATTGATCCGACAAATGATTAGTGATGCACAAGGCAAGACCAAGACAAAAACCATGGCAGTCTGACTCTTGGTCTTGGTCTTGCAAATTCTTGCAGTCTTGCTTTTTTTTTTTAACCAAATTCATAAATAAAGATAAATAATCTATTTATATGTTTAAAAGGGTAGATACAAGGGAAACAATAGAGATAATTACCCCTTCCATTCACAAAGTTTGGAGTAAACACTAACAGCACCTTTTGGACGGAACTAGCTGTAAAAGAGCTGGCTTTAAGCAACAGAGAGGTAGAAAAAACCGCGAGACGCTAGGTCCAATTTCCCTTGACTTATGAGTAATCCAAAATTAGATTTTGGATTATCCAAAACGGTGACTTTTAGTATGTTATATACCTTAGTGTATAACACATTTTATCACGAGTTTGAGCTGGATGTTATTGACTGTGCTACGATGATTCCGATTACGTTTAAACCACTGGACCGTAGATTAAGTGCGAGTTCAAAAATCGTGGACCGTCTTTGGAGGTACTTTGTGCTGTTTATGAAACGATATAAAAAAAATAGGTTGATGACCCTTTTTTTTTGCTTATTACTAATTAATTGCCCCTCCCGTTAAGAACCTCTGTATCTGCCATAGTACGTATATAATATAATATATCTGCTTTTATAGACAATGAAAACAAATTTATTTTAACTACATATATATATATTATTGTATTGTAATTAAATTATAATGATAATAAAATAAGAAATATGGTTTTACTCTAATTTGAATCAGTTACAATCATCAAAACAAATTACACTTCTTAAATTATTATTATTTATTAATAAATCACGACATCGATCCCTGTATAATGTGTAGTTAACTGTTTTCAATAACATGGGCAAGGTGAGAGATCCCACCTTGATTAAAAGTTACAGGTCCATAAGCCTGATAAATACGTCGTGGCTGTGTACCTCGACATAACTGGTGCATTTGATAATATTAAGTGGCTTCCGATGGTCATAGACCTAGAAGGTCTGGGCGCCTCCGCGGAAAGTGTTAAAAACGTTTCATTGTACCTCGAGGTCAGAACGGTCACTTTAGAGGTGGAAGGATGTAGGGAAGTTAAGGCGTTACAAAAGGGCTGCCCGCAAAGTTCTAGACTAGGTCCATTCTTATGGACAGTCACGATGGACCGGGTGTTGAGGATCCCTTGGGAAAATCATACCAGCTACATTGCCTACGCGAATGATCTGGTCATCTTGGTCGGTGTGGCCCATGTAGAGACAGCAGTGACCAGTCAGGGTCTGAATTCCGCAAAGTCCAGAATTGGGCTGAGCAGAGAGGACTGATGATCTTTACTGAGAAAACGCAGACATTTTCTGTGAAGGGCGGAAGGAAGCAATATGAACTGCGCCTCGGAAACAATACTGTCAGATCTGGAATAAGTACGACTGCAGATGGTCCTTCCATGAGAACCTACTGGTTCTTGGTGAGAAGACGGCCCCCCCTTTTCGAGGTTGCGCAGCATGATGTCAGCAGGCTGAAGCGTGAACCAGGCATCAGCGAGAAAGATTTACGGAGGTGCATCCATTTTGCAGATGGCTTACGCAGCCTGTATATGGTGCAGGTCCATCCTCACGAAAAAACCGTGCTTAGGTTAGGTAGTATCCAGAGGCGCCCCTATTACCAATGACCGGGGCTTACCGAACGGTCAGCACGGATGCGTTATAGATAGTCGCCGGAGCCCTCCCGCTCGACCTAGAACTCAGAGTGCAGGCCGGTAAACAGCTCTGCACGTTAGGGTGTGTAGAGGACACCAACGTCCCTTGATTAGGCGTGGAGGCAGCGTTGGATATTTGGCAGGAAAGATGGTGCAGTTCAGGCAAAGGGGATTAAACCCGGGTCCTTATCCCTGATATTAGGAAGAGGTATGGTCTCCCGATAACTCTCGATCACTATGTAACACAGATACTCACGGGACATGGCGACCTAAGGGGAAAACTGCACCAGTTCCGATTGGTGGACTCCCCTCGATGTAGATGCGGGTGTGGGAGTGAGACAATCGCCCACGTCTTGTACTCCTGCAAAAGGGTAGAAACGTCAGCAACAACCTGAGAGATAAAGTTGAAAAAGTGGGTCTCAAGTGACCGATGGAAGGAAACACTGTGTTTCACGATAGGGCGGTCTATGAGAGACTGAGGTTATTCGTCCAAGAGACGTTCCTTAACAGGGATGACCGTGGAGCATAGGTTAGTTAGGTTAAGGAAAGCTTCGGTTAGAAAAGGTTAGGCCAGCATAAGTTAGAATAAGCCAATTGGCTTAAGGAGTGATCCCTACGAGTGGGGAGAAGAAAATAACCCTGTAGCGTTCCCGAGCTTGCCGTAAAAATCAGCACTTTAATACAAGACAGCCAGTCGGGGCTGCGCCAGGGACGGGAGATCCGTAATTCTCCAGGAATAGATCTCACAGGAGTTGTGGCCGTGACTCCAAGAAGAACAGGCCGATCTCATTCGTGAGATACCTCAGAGAGGCGTAGCCGTGCTGATCTGGGATCCAGTTAAAGCACTACCAGAGGGCTGCGACCGCCACACTCGGATGAGCATCCGTAAAAGGGTCGTTTTCTCCTCAAATCATTAAATTATTCAATATTTTATAATATATTTTAATATAATATTAATTATGTAGGTAGTGGGTACTGCTTAAAACGGTAAATTATAGGTAATTTTAGTTTCAACGTTTTGGAAAATAAAATAAATGCGAGATTAAATTATAGCTTTAAAATGAAAAATATAAAAATATATAATAAATGTACCTTTATAGGCGTTTAATGTTTATTAAAACCAGACACTATATAAATTGATCACAATGATCGGAAAACAAAATATATTACCTATAATATATTCTATAAATACAATTTTCAATGATGGATATTTGAGAAATCATCTGATAAAATGATTTTGAAAAATCAAATGTACCTACCTAGTAATAAAAAATTAACTTATCGTAAGTAATTACTAGAGCTTAAACAATATAATATCCAATATTAGTAATCATAATGATTTCATATTTCATTTATTTTTAAAAATTAATTTTCTTAATTTTTTTTTTTTATTAATGCATTTCTAATTTGTAAAAACAAGGTATAAATATTTCAGGAATAACTTTGTAGAAACATTTTATGATTTAACGTTTTAATGTTGTATAAACATTTTATATTTCATATTTTTAAGTCACAAGAATATTTAAAGCATCATTGAAATTTTTACTAATGAAATAACTCTAGTACCTATAGAATCTTACGGAAACGATTATAATTTAGTATAGTGTCGCTTAGTTATTTAATCAATAATAATTATAGAAAAACTATTTAAATTTATCAATCGAAGCCATTTCGCCTATCTCACATTTATACATAATGTACTAATACATACTAAAGTTTAGACTGTCTTAAAAAATATGTTGAAAATGCATTTAATAATTAATTTTACTTGAATTGAAATATGACATTTCAAAGTGTAGGTAATATTTTAACGTATACTATTTTCGTTTTACGTAAATTATTGTTATTTAAACGTAGGCAACTAAATTTTTTAAATTAACGTTCATATATGTATACCTAAGTGTATAACTCTCATATTATGCACTATCCCGTTCTATGTATATGTATATTATATTATATTTTGCGTGACGTATAGATATAATGTGATCCGAAAGAAATTTATCGAAGTCCAGTGTTGGAGAAAGCATATTTATGTGTATCTTTACTATGCTCATGGTGGGAAATCATACTTTTATGTGGTCGATATATTCATATCTATTTTCTTTGTTTGATGCCGACACACTCCATGGCGAACCATCGTTGATACGTCTAATCAACGGCTTGCACCAACGACATTGCCACACCGTCGTTTTTCGACATCACGCACGGTTTTCTTTTTTCCGTGTAATAAATACCAACTTACTACTGACTTTACCACACCGGAAAATGTTTCTTTTATTGTTAAATTTTATTTTCTTTCTTTTGTTTTAATGAACATTGTTTTCTTTTTCATTTTTATGTACGACGATTTTATTATTGATTAAAACTCTCTTAAAATATTTTGATATATCTACGATTTTACGATAGATATCTATACATTTAATAACTATGTCGATTAATACATTTTAAAGAAATATTATATTGGCATTGCGTCTTATAAATACTATTATAAGGTACAATTATACCCCGTTCATGTTTTGGAAATAGGGAATTTCTACAATGTAGATGGAAATCAATTTATTCAAGTAGGTACAATAGACGTAAATAGAAGTTCTATAATAATAATAATGTAATATAATTATACATAAATGTAAGCGTAAAATATGATTATAATTAGATGTATATTATAATATAATAATAAATAGGTATATTATTTATTACAGATAATATATCATGTTAGTAAAACTAAAAAAGAAATAAATTATAATAATAATTGACTGAATTATCACAAAAAATCAACACATAAAGTATTACATAAGACTTATATGTGGTGGAATTTGAGCGTAAAACTTTATGTGTAAGTTTATGGGATATCTAGCGCATAAATTCCATTGTGTAATGTAAATATATAAAATTTGATGAACATAATATTTTAACATAATATTCTTTTTATGAGGTATATAAAAAGACTATGCATACAGACATAAGAGAATTAACATTAGTTTATAAATAAATATAAATTGATGTATATATTAATTTTATTTGCGAAGGGCCTTTATATTTATTTAGCCGATTAAGTCAAATGTAGGCAGGCCGTCACTGAATTATAAAACCATTTTTAATTAACTAATAATTAATAACTTATATGCTTAAAATATATTAATAAAACATTTTTTTTTTTGATATTAATAATTTCTAATAAATTGTCTATTATCATCTATTCTTATAGTCATCTATTCTTTCTGACTGACATCGGGTGTACAGTCCAAAATTATAGAATAGTATTTAGAAGTTAGTATGACTGATATTAGTTTTTGCCTAAATTATTTTCTAGAAGTTGAATCATTTAATTTTTAATATTTTTACCAGGATAATGAGTATATGTATCTCTTGAGATGTTATCCTTCTAATATGTTCTTTTATTACAGGGTAATATTTTCCACAGAGTTCAATGAACTGAAAAAAATTTCCAATATCAAAATTATTTAATTTATCAGAACTACCTCGTAAAGTTAAATTTTGCATTCCCAAAGTTTGAATATTATTAATATTCTTTTAATTACATATTTTCAGTTTTATATTTTTTTACGAATTATAGCTTGATTTTCATCGTAGATAGTTTTCTCTTGCTTCATTTGAGTCTGAAATTTTTTCCAATATTTATATCCAATTTTATGATATGGATACTTTTCATGCTGTTGTAGTATTGTAATACTCGAATGTTCTTCTGATAAAAATCAACAAGCAAATGAAAATAAAATTAATCTATAATCATTGATCGGTATTTTATTAGTCAATGATATTCGTCTACACAGTAGTCAGTACATTATGGGTACCACTATTTTTACACTATAAAATACAATGATCACGACATAATATGCTGGCGGTAAACACTTCGCCTCGACCATTTTATTTTTTTTATAAAATTTACAATATTTATATAATAATAATATAATATAGTTAACGTTGGAATATAAAATCAAAGATTATATACAATTTCAACCTGTCATTTGTTATAAATATTATAGTAAAATAACTTTTAGATTCGTATTTCTTGATTTTTATTACACAATATAATATATAATAATCTTTATAAAAGTCATGTACCTATATTATTAAAACTCGCAATGTCACCCCTAAAAAATGCCATCCTAGGTGTGCCTATGTCGCCTGCTCCTTGAGCCGGGCCTGTGTAGAACCATTCTAAAATCATTTATAATCCATGAAGTGCAAAACCATGTTTTTACAAGCAATTTTTGGAAACAATGTTAAAATATGTCGATAACTCGAACATTTCTTGTTTCTTTAGAAATGACCCATTAATATGACTAAACGATTATAACCATATCATGAAGTAGAAAACGGGTATTCTTGACGAATCGAATTTCTTATTTTTAGCTCATATATTTTCATTGTCGAAAAATACCTGACTGATTCTGATAATATAGTATTCTTCTCAGTCTCACCAGATCCCAATTCCCAGACAAATTACCTTCTACCGTGTGTGCGATATAATGTATAGTATTATTGTATTATTTTCTATAGAAATTATTGAAATAGGAACCAAACAGAAATCCAAAATATAATATAAATTATAGGGTAATATAATTTCGATTTCCAAGCTTGAAAATTATGAGAGCAAAAAATTCGATAAAGCTAATAAATTGAATATTCCAGAGAGTAATAATTTATCAACGATTTTACACACATATTTAATATAATACATATTACATGTCCTTTATTTTTTATGTACATATTATAATTCAACAGTTTTTGTAGAAATATTTTTCGATGTATCTTATAAACCGATTTAATGTCAGCATTACAAATCTGAAATCGGGTCGACCGATTTTATAATAATTTAGATGGGTCGTTTAAGGTTAATAGATTTAATAGATTAATAAATTGGTTAGCTCAGTACGTCGTACAAATTGCTTATGTCCGATCCTCGTGAGTTTGTTGGTTTGATTATCCTAGCCATTAGAATAGTTTTATTCTAATTTCTTATCAAGATTTTTCAGTCTTTACAACAGTTTACATATTATCTGAACATTAAACGACGGACTAACATATTGACCATTGTCGGTAAAATAACTAGGTACCTATATATATAAACAGTTAATTTATTTATTTATTTCAAATATACGGACAATAAGTCCTATTACAATATGCAAATTATACATTACAATTACAGTTTAAGTCAAATTTATGTTTAAAACTAAAAGCTATAACCGAAACTAGATGCTACAAATTAAAATATACAATATTAAAAAGTACTATAGAATTAACAGCTATATATACAAAAATAATTAAGGACTACTAATAATAATCGAAAATGAATTTATTACTTGCAGTCATTAAAAGATTAGCAGGACAGTTCAGAATATAATTCCTATTGGAATACATTTGATAAAAGGGTTTAGGATCTCGGGTATTGATAGAATTTATTTTTAATCGGTATAGTTGTCAATAGATTAATTCTAATAGTTTAAATATACATGAAATATATTAATAGGATTTTGAAAATTAAGGATACGTTAAAAATGTAAGTACAATTATAATCGTTTAGTAATACTTATTTTGTAAACTTAACTAAAATTAACCATAATAGTTGAGTTCTATACTCAAAAATAATATAGAAAAGATAGGCCATCAGCCTACCTGAGCGTTCCCGAATGATAAGCTGTGGAGCAATATATATTATTTATTCCTTAATAAAATATAATTTTTCTTTTATTTATTATATTTTTTACTATAAAAAATAAAATTATTTAAAATTATTGTACTTTAGTAACAATTTTAATAACACAATATCATATTATACTCGTAATATTAATATTTAGGTACATGTAAAAATAATACAATTGTATATACCTATATATATATATATAATAAATAATTAAAATAATGTTATTGTTAAATTTATATCAATTATTAGCAGACAGCGTATAGTGATAATTACCTAATAGTTATTATTGGTAACAGTGGTATCGATGGGGCATATACCAAATTTTCGGGAACGATACCCTAGTATGGGTAATCACTATAGAGATGGCCTATACATTCTATATTATCTATATATTATGGTTTTACCGTTAGACTTGTTCTACTTGTATCTACAGTATACATTTTTATTAGATACTATTATTATTATATGAACATAAAATATACAAATATATACCGAGTTGTCCTGATCCATTTATTTATTTATTTCGTCGAAATACTGTCAAATTTTTACCTATATTGGAACTTACAATATTTTGACAATTTTTGTTAAACTGAATGGTTAAAATAAAAAAATAGACAATAAGAATCTATACGAAATCTATTTAAATAACGACAGTAAAAACCTATGGAAAATCTCCCGATTATTGATTGTGTGACGATTTAAAATAATTAGGTAGGTAGGTACGTCAAACGAATAAATTATTCATGGTTATTTCGTTTCAGATCGATTTTCCTCCCCATTGTGTGCTGATGTTGTACGAAAGGAGGCACCTATCATGGGAAATGGTGTGCATACGTTAAACACACGACATAATTAAAACGGCAGCACATCGTGCGTCGGAGAGGGGAAGGGGAAGGGGGAAGAAGGCAAAAAAAAAAAAAAAAAATTGACAAACAAACAATACTTAGCTGTCAAGCTTATGAATGGTCTTGGGCCAGGACGGATGAATGTAACACAAGATAGATAAAAAGGACGACGACAAAGTCGTGTGTACGAGGAATTGAAAAGAAGGGTTATGGCCACAAACAGTGGTGGAGCTCGACGTGTATGTAGATTCTAATCGGAGTCCATAGCGCCGATCAGCTGTTTGTCATTGATTTTAATCGGGTGCGTTATAATAATCGAACAGAAGAGAGACAGATAATAATAATATGTATTATATTTATGTTTACAAATGTAAACTGTGGTCCCCCGGCTAAAGCGTCTCCAAATTCGTTGTACATAATATATATATATATATATATAGATTCGGTTATTCGTTTTAAACGTTTCCCAAAGCATATGTTTAACGGCGGTGAATAGATATATAAACGGGTCTATACTTATATATTTTAATATTATATATTTTTCCTTTCGAAAACATCAACGTTATAATATGTACGTATATATAATATGTTATTATTTTTGTTTTAAATAAAATTTGTAGATATATGCATACAAACTACATATTAATTTTATATACTCGTAAATTAGATTGTTTGAACACATTGAAGATGAATGGTGTTTTTTTTTTTAATTTTAGGCCAATTAAACAGTTAAATGTACCTATGTCGAGTTAAACACTATTTATAGAAACAAATGTTTTAATTTTATGTACGATTTCAATGGTAAATATACTAATTTGAAACAATTATAAACGTACACTAATTCCAACTCTCTATAATCGAGTTGAATTTTTTTTTTTTTTTTTGTGTTCTTTGGACTTTTTATTTTTTTTTATCTGGTTAAAACTAAAAGCAAATTTTTACTTTTAATTTATCTTATTGGTAGGTAGGTATTCTTATCAACCTAATATACTAATAGGTATACATTATATCAAATTATAACTGCACGAGTTATACAAAAATTGATTGACTTTCCAAAACTTTATAAGATTTTACAAGATTTTTCGTATATCAGCAGTTTTTGATAATTTAAGACCGCTTTGTTATTTAAGAAAGTATATTATATAGGTACCTACTTTATAATATATACGATGTACGTTACTTTCGTGTGATGGGTGTGTCACGCATTTGGTATTCAGTCTTGTACATTTTAAGAATAGGTAGGAATATCAATTATAACTAAATAATTTTTAACACCCATTCCTGAATCTTATATACCTATACTGTACCTATATAATCGTATTCTATAGGTAGTGTAAATGTGTTTTTATTTTTAGATTTAGATTTCGAGCAGATCGAGAAATCTATTGGCTGTGCAATGAAGTTTTTTTAATATTTTTTTCCGGAAACAATATTTTGGGTAGACATTTTGGAGTAGAGAACTTTGTTGATATCATTATACGTTCTAGGTGATTCATCTTTCATTTTTCTTTAATATTATAGCCAGCTAATACATGTATGATTATTTTTAATTCATTATTTGTCTACATATTACTTGACCTATCTATGATTGTTTTTTGTAATCAAAATTATATTGATTATAACGGTGCTGCAATGTTTATTTTATACAATATTATATTTTAATTCATATTTCGATTTAACCTATCAATGTGTTTTATAGTTTTTTATACCGTTACTCATGACTAAACTACTATTAATAACTAATATGGTGTGGATTCAACAATACAATATCATAATATATAGGTAATACATGTACAGTGCTCAATTTGGAATAAATATATGCTTTTTGACTATTCGGCCTTCATAATTAAATGATAATTTACTAATAATATTCGCGATGGCGATATAAAATTCACCTTTTAAATTAAAATTTTTACATTTTTGATATCATATCCATAGTGTATCTAAACTGTGAAATAATCAATAGAACAATACAGATAATACTATATAGTAAATTATTTTTACCTATACATTTTACAATATACATTAATGTCGATATTATACGTTGTAAGCATTTCATTTCGAGTTTATCATATTCCATTAATTACAATATGTGTGACAAAACTAGAGTTGATTTATATCGCAATTCATAGTATGTATTGATTGGAACTCTGTTGGTTAATTAATGTAATTGAAAGAAAAACCGTTTATAAAGTCAATATATAATAAGATTTTCATACTCGTAAGTCTCACCTTCATTTTAATTGAATATATTATATAAAAGTAGTTTGGTTAACTTGAATACAATAATAAACGTTATTACGTCACGAGATCTCAAACAGTTTTAACCATATCGAAATAAAATATAAGATGTTTATAACATTGACATTTATTCACAATATCACAGTGGAGAGACGCTTGTGATGAAAAATAGTCTTGCGACAACAATACACGGAACAAACAAGCCCGAGAGATGGATGCTGATTGCTGATAGTGCATACTTTGTTGGCCTGGGTCAGGTAGCGCACAATAACCCCGCCCACACCCTTATCTACGACTTCTATATTAGACCTAACCCTTTTATAATATTTATCGTTGCACATGCATTGTATTCACTCTTTACTCTTCCCAGATTGGGTTGATAAACATCTGTTCGGACGTTCAAATCAACACGCTTATACAATTGTAATCGGTTGGACAACTAGATCGTCATTCGTCGTGTTCTTCATAAAATATGTTAACATAATACTTCGCTGGATATCACGATTATAGGTGTTCGTTGTACAACAATATTCCATTTAGTTTTCCACATAATAATAATAAATATGAGCTTGAATTTTATACTGATCCACTATCTATATAACATTCTAAAAGTTATACAAAATAATATTGAAAATTTGATTATAATTTATAGTACTTTTACCTACAATAATATTAATATAATTTAATATGCATATTGTTTCAAATTAACTAATCACTTAAATTTACATAAGCTTTAGGGTCAATTTGTACATATTTTGTATAGATATAATCTACAAATGTTTTATCTAATGTTTTATCATTTTTTTTTTTTTATGTTCAATTTGAACTACACGATTATTGATTGGGGTCGTCGGTAATTATTACTATACCATGTCCTAAGAGATTTTTTCAGCTCAGTAACCGATTTAGTACATACTTTTTAGATTTTATGCATTATGATTTTCTTGAAATTTCTCAAAATATATAATTCTAAGTTACATAGTTGTCATGATTGTGTGTGCATTATGAAAAAGATATTAATATGCATATTTGTGTATATAATAAAATATCCTATATCTATATACCTATAATCAATATAATTTTTGATAGTAAAAACAATTAATATTTTACAATAATTAATATTGTAATACTTTTTTCCTATAATATACATTATACACACTATATATTCATTAAGTCTTATATAAATATAATAAAAACACAACTATTAGGTTTCTAAATATAAGTTTAGATATCTTAAATCCCCGTTGTGTCCTTCCATACGTCCGTCCGTCCGTCTGTCTGTCTATCTGTCCGTAGTTATTATATTACATATAGTTACGATTTTTAATCTCGATACTATAGGGAGATAATATTATTCGTTTAATAATATTTTTATTACATAGTTATGAAGAATATTATTGATTTAATTTACTGAATTTATGAAAATACTATACTAGGGCAGTAGCGTATTTACAAGTCTTTTTTTTTTTTTTTGTGATAGATAGGGTTGTAATCATAATCACATAAACTTAAACCACGTTTCACCACTAAAATATGTTACTTTCTATAAATTATAGCCTAAAATCCATATTAATGATTTTAGGTCTACTAATTGACTAATATGTATATTGTATATGTACCTATCAGTTTGCAGCACCAGGAAAAAGAAAGAAATATAAGTTGATACCACTTTAAAATTTAGAGAAGTAGGTATAGCAAGCAAAGTCTTTTATACTTATAACATTAAAATCTGGTATAACAGAAGTATTTACAGCTACTGAATAAATTGATGTTACATCAGTTGACTGAGATGTTAAAAAATCTTGTATTTCAATTTCGTAACAATAAATAAATTAATTTATGAAATATGAAAGCATTTAAGTAATAATTAGAAAATATTGAATATTCATTATTATAAAGTATCTATTTATATTAATACATTTTTGGATATATTAGAATTCAAAACCTATTTATTTTTCTAATACCTTCTCTATGTCTTTCTATTCTATAATTCGAAATTAAATAAATAACAAAAAATGGTAAATTCAAAATTGGTAGATAAATAAAGAATTTTAAACTTCAAGCACTAAAAGCAAAACTAATAAACTACAGTACATGTCTATATTAATAGTCGATATTATTATAGGTATACCTATTAGGTATATATTAGCTTAATTTATTATTTTTGGGTTCTAGTTTCTAGGTGCACTATACATATTAGAAA
The DNA here is from genome assembly GCA_025469235.1 of Pemphigus obesinymphae. Classification (NCBI taxonomy): domain Eukaryota; kingdom Metazoa; phylum Arthropoda; class Insecta; order Hemiptera; family Aphididae; genus Pemphigus; species Pemphigus obesinymphae. The sequence goes on from JAIPRL010000589.1 coordinate 105,005, forward strand.
TATTATTAAATATATAAATAAACTTTACTGAATAACTTTTTAAAGTTTCAAGTTTAAAATATTTAGTTTATATATATAGTTAATTATACTTTATCTTTCGTGCTGTATGGTGAATATTGTAACACTTATCTTACTTTTGCCAATTATTTTAAAATACGAATCAACAGCATCTTTTTCTTCGTGAACTTTATTGCTTCTATTTTTTGGTCAAACAATTCCCGATAATATTAAATATATTTACAAGATACCGTACCACACTATGGTAACAACTAAATATTTAAAGTAATAATTACAATAAAAATCGTAAAACAATGAAATATTTTAGAAATATTGATAACAGTGCTCTTACCTCCATGATTCTTATTACATATAATATATCAGCTGTGCTTACGCTTTTGACAAAAAATGTTGAAATTACAATGTATCCACTCATAGATTAAATTTATTTGTTTAAATATTATTGTTTCACAATACTTATCATTTAGTATATAATTAGTAATAATTATCAACTGTCAAAATGTGTCGACACATTCAACAATATTACTCATTGAATTTTGACAAATTAAAATTGTCTATTATAACTATTTAAAATAACCACAATAAAAAAAAATCTTTTAGGGGGGTGGATGGACACACTGTACAAAGGAGATTGATATTGTATTATAATTGATAATTGATTTGTTTTATGGTATTTTTAGATTATTGTTTAAAATACGTTTATTAACCGGGAATTATTAGCACGCTCGCAGAGTGGTCTGTCCTAGCGGCTAGCTATAACTTGTATTATGGTTTAACTTATATGATATTAGTATCTAAAAAAAAAACACTATAAATTAGATTTTGTTATTCACTCGTACGTATATATATTTAATGTTATATTTTAATTTCGTCGTATATTTTAACTACACATACGTGTTATCATATATTTTATGTATGTAATATATTACATACGGCTTTATCTTTAGTGGAAATCTCGTCGGACCACGAAAAAACATCTTAGTTAAACATTTCGGATGAAAAATGTCACGAAATCGCAGTGATGCACCGTCCCTTTATATGCGCGTAACGTTACATACGTATACATGTTATAATATAGTGTAGCGAAATACCCCAATCAGTAGATAGAATCTGATGGTCTGCCACGGGCGGCGATTTACATGACAAAATAATACGACATCCTAGTGTACAGCGGTTCTTTGTGGTGTTTTCCGTCTTCTTTAGGATTTCGCGTAATTTTTTCCATTTTTTTTTTTTTCGTCTAATACCCAAGACAACAGGCCGTGACATACGTCATGCCGAATTGCGATGCACCCATAACGTATAATATTGCAGCACTTACACGGGTATGCTGCTTTTTTTTTTTTCTTTTCTCTTTCTCTCTTTTTTTTTTTTTTACTTTTAACGTCTCTATGGCGAATTTCGAAACCGCGTTAACGCGTGTATACCTATATCATATTATATTATCATTATTATTATTATTATTATTATTATGTTGGCCGGAGATAAAAATCGCGGGTGTCTATTGCCGTCGTCCGCGGTTCGGCGTACACCGCACGGGGGGACCCGTCGGCCAGCGGTAGTGATAACCATCGGTAAACGACGGTTTTTACTCCTCGTCCTCACGCGCCCGTCGCCGCTGGCAGCGCCCGTTACAATGGAGTCCCCCCCGGCACGCTCTCCACAAATTGACACGTGGTGCTGGCTGGCTGGCTGGCTGGCCCGTCTTTGATAACGACTCAATATTATTATTATTATATACGTACGATTTTATAGATATCGATCGTCCTGGGACCGCGTGCACTTTGATCCTGTGCACACGGTATCCCGTATTCTGGTGTCTTTCGCCCATACGATTTTCGTCCCAGTGTTGTGGTACAAATCTGCTGCACATGTTGCGGTTTTCCCCCGCAGCACACGCCGCGATTTTGCGGTAACGCGAAACCCGCCGAGGACTCTACCCCCCCCCCCCCCGGGCCGGCACAACGCTATACAAGATCGACACGGCGATAGTTATTATGAACCGTCCGGCGAGAGGTGTCCGTCAACCGCGCTCAAAAGCGTCACGATTGTGTTGCAGTTTGTCGAGGACATATTTTTTTTATTTTTTTCTCCCCCTCCCCCCACACTATTTCGGTTAAAAAATGAAAATAAAAACGAATATCAAACATAACGATTTTTCCGTGTTGTCATGTTGTGCGTGTTACTGCACACCGCACTATACGCGGATTAATACGTGTGGCACATATAGGCAAGGCTGGGCAAGTTAACGATATATGTTTTAACTCGCTGAGTTAAGTTAATTGAAAATAATATAAGTTAAGTTAAGTTAAAAGTTAACTTTGAAAAAAAAAAGTAACTTAACTTAGTTATAAGTTAAAATTTCATAATTAGGAAAAAAAGTCGATATATAGGTACCTATTGTATCGTAAAAAGGTAAAAAAGGTTGGTTATTCTTTACGCTCAAAAAAAAAAACTACTGGGAACTTCTTCTGCCGGAAAAAGTGTATACATGTAAAAATTTAAATACAACACGTCATTTTAAAACCCACGCATAAATAAGAAATCAGAAAATAACTTCTAACTGCCAAGATACCTACATTATTGTTTGATTCACATACTAAGGTAGTATAAAATAAGCAGTAACTATCACTTTAATATATTTTCTATACTGGATAGACATAAATACCAGCCTCCATGTAGTTAGACCGGACTCAGCCCAATATTCATGAAACGGCCAACTTCGCGGCGTGTGCGTGAGTGGTACTTAACGATTACGTATGTGCTATTGTAGGTACCTACTAAAATTGCGTATAGGTACCAAAAAGTAAAATCCTCATTCAAAAATTTGCATTGTTCTTCGGGCAAATTTAACTTAATTCAGATACTTTTGTATAAAGTTAACTTGAAGTTAACCCGTTAATTTTAATAAAAAAGTAACTTATTAAGTTAAAAGTTAATCTGAAAAAAAAAAGTAACGCGTTAAGTAACTTAATTAAAATTAACTTAACTTTTTAACTTAATTTTAAATTTTAACTCGTTAATGCCCAGCCTTGCATATAGGTAACATGATAATATATTGTCATATAGAGAATTCAGCGGTTCTTAACCATAGGGTCGCCAATAATTTTAAATGGGTCGGCTAAAATTTAAAACGTTGGTATAATATTTTTTGTTTTTAAGTCTTATAAATAATAAATGAAACCGTTTTCGTAAATTCACAGTGTTGACAATTGGTACAAAGAAGCTTATCAAATTTATTGGTTTCCGTTAATGTCAACCGATAAGTTAATGACCAGCAGTTTTCTTCAATTATCAATGTTGTGAACGTCGTCGTATGGTACTTATTCGTGTAGTCGTGAAGTTAACGTCAACCTACCTCTATCCAGTGCAGAATAGTCGTTAGCATTATTCGTAAATCGACTAATAATTTTGTATACCTACTTAAATTTAAACATTTATAATGAGTAAACAGACATCACTTTCATCTTTTTTTCATAAAAAATTGGATATCTTTAAGCAATGAGTATCCTAATCTTTACGAAGAAGCATTAAAGAAATTAGTTCCTTTTGCAACAACATATTTATGTGAATCCGGATTTTCGACATTAACTACAATGAAAATCAAATCAAGAAATAATCTTGATGTCGAACCCACGATGCGTATTTCACTTACTAACTCCACAGAAGCTCAAATCGATTCATTGGTGAAACAACATCAAGACCAAGGAAGTCATTAAATCCTTCATTATTTTAAAAAAAATATTTAAATTAAAAATTATTTTAAAAAATATGTACAATACAATTATTAAAAGAAATGTTTATTTTTAAATATAATGTAATTAATATTATGACCTGTTATTAGTACAAGTAATATGAGTAAAAAAATTTATTAAATGGAGAGTACCCAATAGTAATTTTTTATTCTGCCATTGAACATTTATTTATAAAAAAGTCGCATGAAAAATTTGGTAAATATCTTGGGTCGCCACTACACAAAGGTTAAGAACTGCTGATATAGATATCAGGGACTAAAATTGTGCGCAGTACGACACACTTTGTGTAATGCGAAATTAAAAAGCGTATAGTGGCTCTGTTCTCTATATTACGGTATTCGTTTTTTTTTTTTTTATTAAATTATACGTTAACGGCTATTGCCAGGCTATCTTATATTTCATAGATGATAAGGGTACTTTTATTATCAGAAAAAAAAACCGTTCGCTTCGCTCGATAATAAACTCATATTTCAATTTACATTTTGTATCTCAATACAATTACCATTTTTTGTAATTGTATAAATAACCTATTTATGTGTTAAATATATAATAACTCAAAACAATTTTAAACACATAACTAAAACAACCTATTTATTATGAATATTAATTTTCATAACGTAAATAAACACTTTTGATTTTTATTTTTTGATGAGCTGATTAAAACATAACCCCCATCCAATGAAGAACTAAAATGAGACCACTGAAAGGGGAGGGTGATAAAATCCTGAAATGTGCAGTAAGAAAAAGTATATATTTTAGCCTCTGATAGATATAGTTGACGGGTTTTTTTATCGAGTGTATCTGAAATGTGGTCTGTTGGATCATAATATTATGGGTGTATATGCCTATATTCAAGTAGGTTAAAAAATAAGTGTAGGCGAAACATTCAATGACTCGGTGAATCAATGTTTAATTCAAAAATTATTTTACAAATTACTCAGAGAGAATGAATACATATCGTCTATAATCTTATTCATATAACAAACAATTTAAACACTTTAATAATATTAATTCAATTATGACATTAACAAATAAATAATGGGTAATAACTTAGGTATAACGAAAACAAAATATGTATTATACTATTATTGTCAAAGAATAACTAACTGATAAATGATAATTGATTAATGATATAACATTTCAGTCAGTCTTTAAAATGTACAGAGCCGAAATCGGGTGATTTAACCTATTTATGTGTTAAATATATAATAACTCAAAACAATTTTAAACACATAACTAAAACAACCTATTTATTATGAAAATAAGTTTTTATAACATAAATGAACACTTTTAAATTGATTTTTTGATGAGCTGATTAAAACATAACTCCCATTCAATCAATAACTAAAATGAGACCGCTGAAGGGGGAGGGTGATAAAATCTTAAAGTGTGCAGTACGAAATATATATATTTTAGACTCTGCTGTCTATACGTGACTAAAAAGTTGACAAATATGAGATTATTATAATAAGTATATAATTGCGTATATTTTCATGACTTTTACGCGGTAAAACATTTTTATTTTTAATACTTTTTTTTACCTTGAAAATGTCGACGTTTATACTGTATCGTTTAGATGCGTACCAAAAAAGACTAAATATCATTATTCTAATAATATTTACTTTTTGTAGTTACTGCGCTTGCCCCGAGGAAGAAACGTTAGATTTTACAAGTCGTGGGCTAAAAGTACGAAAGTTCTATCTCGGCCTTTTCAAATCGTTGAGGAGAGCATTTTTAAATGTTTATAACTGATATCTTAATATTGATTAAGAATATTTTAATTCTCCACTGATTTCAAAGTATAAACCATATATATAACTATGTCACCATCTTAGAGCGGCACTTTCATAGGGGTGTTATTTTTGTAAAAATGATATTTATCCTTATTAATGTAATCCTATTTTAAAATAATATGAATATATGGTCTTTTTTTTGCTTATTTAGTTAGTAATTTGTAGGTTTGTCGGTAAATTCTGAAAAAAAATTATGATTTCTTTATTTTAAGAGCGGAAAAAAGTTTGCTTTGTTCGGCCTAGTTGGTAAGTCAAAAGCTATTTTACTTTGAGTCTGCAGTGAAGGAGTTGGAATTTTTTTTTCTCTTTGAACTTTTAAGAGTTATATATATATAAAACCGTTTATTTCGTACTCAAAAGTGCAGTTTTTTTTCTCATATTTCGTCACGAGAGTAATATATATACATATGTATATTATATATACACGGAACCAAATATATCTGTGATTTTGTAAAATTGTCTAATTCAATACAAATTTATTTAAATTAACAAATATTTCGTTAATTAAATTATAAATATTTTGCGTTTCTTTATTAATCAAAGTAGTCAATTTAAACAGGATATTTTTTCAATTCAATAACATAATATTTTATTATAATAATGAAAACTGTATTCATTTTACAAATTGTTTTTATAAAATTATAACTTAAATATACAAAATGAATTTGTTACTGTAAACACATTTTTTTATTAATCTAACAATATATATATATATATATATATATATTAAAATAATAATGAAAATTGTATTATTTCAACAAATATTCGTTTGTTAAAATTTGATTATCGCGTATTGTTAATTCTACCAGTGATATTTGGTTCAGTGTACCTATATACCTATATATATATATATTATATATACTATTCAAACTTTAGATATAGTACAGAACATTATATAATATTATATTGTTATTGTACGTTAGATGTTATACGTACGTGTGTATACGTATAATATTATGTTTCCGAGGACGGGAGGGTTTTCTTTTTTAGACGACAAGAAGACGGATTTAACAGGGAGGCGCGCGCAACACTATCGCGACCGTCGATCGACGCGAAGCCATTGTGGTCGCGCCCGTAACTATCCTCACCGGTCCCCCACCATTATCTTCGTCCGACCCCCCTATCCCCCCTATATATATATATGATATGTACTTATACATATATATGTATATATATATATAAATTTATATATATGTATATATGTATGTATATAATTGTGTACTTATACATATATATATATATATATATATATATATACGAGACCTTCCCCGCCCTCCGGGCAGTGTGGTGACTTTCTCTCCGCGGACTTGCTTATAACGTCGGCAGCATCACGGTGAACGTGCTCTTTGATCCGCGTGTCAAAACAGAAAATACGCGTCCGATCGTGGACGGATAACGCGCGCTTCTTATTATAAAGTGCATCAGCAGCAGCTGCGCTCCGACCGCTTTTTTATTTTCATTTTTTCATTTTATTTTATTTTTATTTATTTATTTTTTTTTTTTCACTTTTTCCACTCTCCTACATATTATTATTACGTATTATACGTGTATACGTCGCGTACGCGTACATGTATTATTATTATACGTACACAACAGCTCTTGTGTGCATCATCCTTCGCATTCGACAAACCAACCCTTTGCTGCCGCCCGCACCACGTCGAGCTGACGAGCTCTTATCGGATCCACCGTTGGGGGAGGGGGCTGGCGAGAGGAGAGGAAAGCGACCCGGGCTGCTCTCTGCGGTGTGTGTGTGTGTATGTGTGCACGACTACCGGCCGATGGACGCGCCGACGACGTTTTGTTCTCGTTTCACGGAATACCATATAATATAATATATATATATATAGGGCGACCATATTTTGAAAATTAAAAAACGGGATAGCAATAAAAAAAAAAAAGTGAATACCGTTATAAAATGCCGGATCTGAACTCGAAATACTTGTTTAAAAACGTAAATAAGCAAAAAAAAAAAAATCATTTGTCAATATTTACCAAAATTTTCGGCAAATGAGCAAAAAAAAAAAAAACGGGACCCCACTTTCAAAACCGGGACAAATTGCATCCCGTTTAGAGTTTGTCGGGACAACCGCAAGGCAAGACTTCCCGACCCGCTTCCTCACCACATCTACGGTGTTTATAATATTATGAGTCATGTCGTTCGGCGCCAGGGAAATATTACCGACTTTAACACTTTAACAAAAATTCGTTTGCCTCGAACGCAGTGTCGTTCGAGTTATAGATAAATACTACGTTTAAGAAATGAAATGTATTAGCATATTATGTGTATACGCGCAACAGTCAAGTTTAATGGTCAAAGTATGAACCGATATAGCTAGAAAAGCCCACTCTGCGAATGTGTCGAGTTCTCGGATTCTAAACGCATTTTAAAATTAAAAAGTATATATCGACCTCGAGAAATGTGCACAATATTCGAAAATTATTCGATATATTAAGATGACGCTACACCTACATGGTTTTAGCGACAAAAACTACATGTATGCGCAAAGCTGTGAAAACACATTCTTAAAATGATTTTAGAGTGAATGTACCTATTATCAAATAGACATATAGAGGACAACATTCTGGAGTGAACCTCATTTGAGATTTTTAATTTATTACTTCAAAAAATAAGTTATTAAAGCTTAAAAAAGTCTGAAATATTAACTTTTTATACAATTACTTTTTTCAAAAAAAATTAATTAATTAAAAAACCAAAAAGAGATTCACTGTTGTCCTTCGTTGATTTCACAATAGGTGATCTTACTCTAAAATCACTTTAAAACCTCAATTTAACACATTTGCGTAAATATGGTTTTTTTGACAAACGTCGCAACAATAAAAAGTGGTAAAGACGCGGGTTCAATTTTCAATTACTTTTAAGTTGTACTTAAATATTTTTAAATTTTTGTGATGTTTTTTTATTTCAAAAAACGTCTAAAAAATTGTCTAAACACTAACCTTAAAAAAACGAGCGTGTACCGTCCTCTCAATTCAGAGTCAAATGCAGCAAACACAAAACCGTGTACAAACTTCGTAGCGAATCGTGTAGCATTTCTTCCCGCGCGAGAGGAGACTCCCGAACCGTGGCGTTTCGCAGCATTATGCAGTCTGCTTGCAGTTTGCAGTTTCGGGTGGACGGCGCCATATTTAGTACATAGAACAAAATATAGAGGATAGGGGACACTACCTAGAAAGTTTAACCGGATATATTGTGTCCCGGAGGACACTGCAAGTGCGTCCGGGGTATGAATTTCATTACCGTTATAATTTAAAATATGTACACAAATTTTACATAATATATTATAATATATTATATTCAAGCAAGCCAGAGTTCAAAATTTAAAAGCATAACACGGGGACGATGAGGGAAAAACATTAAATCTCGCGAGCTATGTATGGCTTACGTGCATAAATGGTATACGTCTGCCACGGGGGGCCTATTTTCAAACGCAATAATAGAACGGTATGTGCCCATGCGAATCCCGTTTGAATTTAAACGATCCTCGTATACACGAATTATAGTTCCTTTAAGTACTTTTGAGAATAGTACCCATACGATATAATATAGAGAACTCGGTGCAGTTTGTCCGTATGAAAATCGTTTATTCGTATTGTAATATTGTGCGATGTACAACTGTGTATAGAGAATAGAACACAATATAACATTTATGTTACCCCCTCCGCACATGTTCGAATTCCCCAAAAAAAATCTGCAATATTGTATAAAATTAAACACACTGTGTTTATACATAAAAAACGTGTAATTCATCGCGCTGTTCGTCTTCTTGCAATAATTATCATTATTATTATTTGTTACTTCGCGGGTCATTAAAACATATAAAATAAAAATATAAAAATAATTAAACATTTTTCTATATACGTAGTTATACCGTCACATCTATGGTAACTTCGTAAAAATGTCAATATGTCAGTACCAATTTAAATTTTATTTGACGAGATTAAGTTCGTCGGATAAGTCGTCGTGTCAAACGCACAAGCTATATATATATTATAGCTATGATACTCTGTTTACTATATATATATATATATTACTATTAATCCCGTAAAAAAATATTTTCAATATAATATTTCATGTTTTTTAAACGATAGTTTATCTATTATTATATTATAGGATCGTAAAACGTGGAATAGCCCAAATACCCAAAAATATGTGTATAATAATTTTAGTAGACATATTCAAGTTTACATTTTTTACATGTTCAAAATTAACGTTATACCTATATCCTATATCCTTACATGTTATAGTAGGCATTTACAATTCAAAATTTCAAGCGATGAATTTATTCAAACAAAAACAGAATAATAGGATTTTTCGCACATGTATTACCAGAATATCTTAGACAATTTCAACAAATAATTTAATGTACTCATAGTACTCATTATTTTAAATTTTCATTAAAAATGTTTATTATATAATATTGTAATAAGTATATTATAATAAATATGGTTACTTTTATCTAGTTCAAATATATTTTGTCATTTTTGTTGATAACATAATAATATTACGTATTATAAATATTTGATTTTTTTCTATCAATTTGATGTTCATATATTATATATACACTTTATTTACTAATTATTTTATTCGATTTAAAAGTAATACCTACAGGACTAAAAATATTTAAAATAGTTTAAAAAATGTTTTCAAACATTTTCTTCTTGTAACGAAAATAAAGTTTTAAAAATAATGTAAAATGTATACGTTTCGTGTATTATACGACATACATTTACGTAAATAAACTAGGTATAAATTAATATGTGTAGTTAACACATTTAATTAACTATACCTAGCAATATACCAACATAATAATTAATATGTATAGGCGTAGTTTAATAATATATAAGTAATAGGTATTGACGGCTAAAACAATATTCTTATTAAACTTTCTATGTGCTGTTTAAAAATTGATTACCAATTAATCTTTAATTTCCGATACGCCTTTCCATTTTAATGTGTAATGGATATTAAGGAGAACTTTCTATATGTATTTTTAATTTAAACTTTAGTATATAATTATTTTTATGTTATAAAGTATTTAATTATTATAGCTTTACAATGTTGATATTTGTACAATTATTTGATAATATTTTATTATGGTAAAGAAGGTTTTATTTAAGTTAGAATTAACTATTTAAAAAAGTAATAAATCATTTAAAAAATATCTACTATCTATATGATATATATATATATATATTTAAATATAATATAATATATAGAGATAGGTACCTATATGTGTATATTGCAGTGGGTAGTTGATTCTGAAAATATACTAATATTTAAGTTTGTGCAAAAATATCTTGATAAGTACCTGTATATAACATACTACATAGGTACAATAGATAATTTTTTTTATCAAAAATATAAATATATATATTGTTCTATCTTTATTATTATCGTAATCGTAATAATTTATCATTAAAACATTAGTATAATGTCAAAAGTACATATTGAATTTGAAGGTTATAAAATATTTATACGTTATAGGAATATATAAATTATTCATATATATGAATATAATAGGTATAATATTTTCACGATTAAACTTATGTTTCATTTTACAAGTTTTCTATACAATACATAATAATATACATTACCTTGTATTATACATATTATATAAATGTATATGTATCAACATTTGTAAAAAATACATCAAATTCCTAACCTTTTTTCTAAAAAAAAATGTTTATAATATTTATATTCCTGCAAACTATAAAAGTAGGCATATAAGACGTAGGTACCTATGTCGTATATGTTAATTTATTGAAAATGTCAATTGACTAACAGCGATGTTCACATATTGATAATAAAAAGCCGGAGGACTTTTGTGAAACAATTTATATAATCCACACTTATCAATAAAATCGGTTTTAAACAAATTTTTGTATCTGCTGCGAGTATGATGCTGGTAAAATATGCCGAGTAAAACCGTTAACAGCACGTCTAGGTATGCCCTATCGGTATTGCAGGCGATTGACATATTTTGTATCGTAAATTTCCCAACAGCTCTCGAGAAAAAACAACGTGTTATTGGTCTGACGTCTTCACGTTTTGGCCGCTGGGAAGTCGACCCTGACTCGCGAACTCGGAACACCTTATATACCTACCAGCAATTGGTACTAAAGAATTATTGTAGCCGATGTTTCCAATCGATATCGGCACACTGAAAGGTACTTTTAATTATACAGGACACGTTCAGTGAGTACCAATATAAGTGTTAGATCTAAGATCATAGAAAAAAAATTCCCGCGCACCATAGGTATTGGCCATCACTCGTTAAACTGTAAACATCTGTACATAAGTTCTGCCCAAGGAAAATTATAAATAATAATACACTTGTATAAATAAACTATATACCTCTAGAACGAGACTGCCACAACTCAAAATTTATAGTTTTGAGTAAAAGCGATTTGAAGTTTAGGACTAATAGATATTTCATGTAGTTCATTACCTATATGCATTTGAAAATAAAAACTTAAATACATACAAACATGCTTTACAATATAATTTCTTCAAATATTCCAAAATATTTATTTCTTTTAAGCCCAAAAAGTTAGATTTGTGGCCTTTTACAATTTTTTAAATGAATGCAAGATTGCCACTATCACAAATTATGAAATGCAATACCGCCATAACTCTAAATATTACCGTTTTGTACTCAACGTAACACACGAAAATTAGTTTTTATATTTAGTGCAAGAACGCCACAAATCGAAATAAGGCAGTCTTGAATTTTAACTTCAATGATTAATTGGACAAACGCATAAACGTATACTGTCATAAAGTATAAATATGGCTCTGTTGCTTTGAAAATTGGCTAAAAATAGAATAATTCAATACATTTTTGGTGGCAAAATGAAAAATGATATTGAATGTGGCGTTCTTGCATTGTATAGAGCTAATTTTGTACTATTGGAAAGTAGTCATAACTCAAAAAAAAAAAGTTGTAGGAGACTTGTTCTGGAGGTGCGATATATATTATATAATAGGTATATATGATTTAATTTTTAAAACAATATATTATTTAAACGTAATCGATACTGAAAATATTATTTACATCCCATCGCTTTAATTCGGAAATAACTGATATAATTTACGATAACTATTATATTAAAATATTAGCTGTTACATGATACGACCTGTCTACATATTGATCGTATTAAATTTTGAATTATTGGAGAATGCTTTATTCTTTGTATAGTAACCAACTGCCATCATAATATTGTATTATATACCCTTGAATATGGTGTCGTATTTATTTAGACGGGTAAATACCACAGCCACTTTTGTTGACCAATTTTATATTATGAGATCCTAACAATAAAATATGACACAATTGCTGAATATGATATTCTTACATAAATGGTCTCTCAAATAATATTTTGTCCAATTCGCTCATCACTCGAATTGTCAGAATAAAATATTTGTTTGTAATGAAATCGAAAATAATAATAATTTTTTATTGTAATATTTTATCAACGTATAAGTAAAAATAATATGTAAGTAATGATAGTAAAAATATTGGACTTTTGAAATTCGTACGTTGTTACCTACCCTTATTGTGTGACTGGAAAAATACCAAAAAACCTCTCCGTCTTTGAACTTATTTATTTTTATTTTTAAGTTGGCGTGTTTATATTGTAATTCCGTGATATCTCTAAAAATATATTTATTATTTATGTTAATATTTTTTAAAGTTAAATAGTGGTACCTTATCTACCATAAAAAGACATCTACTAATGACGTAGTCGTAGCTAGGTAACTCTGTGATTCTATATAATTACCTGTATATATTAACTATATATACATTCGCACAGGGGGAGAGGGTGAAAATGGGAAAAAAATAATCTTAAGATAAGCAAAAAAAAGGTCATCAACTTTTTTTCCCCATTTTTCTTACTAAAATTCTAATAATTTATAGTTACATTTGAAAATACTTCATTCAAAACGAGAATAAGCAAAAAAAAAGTCATTAACTTGCCGACTTCTTTCCAATGTTAGGAGGTAAGACACCCTCCCCCCTAAGGGACGGTCATGTACATATGTTACACATAATATATTATTTAATTAAATTAAATAATTTGTAATAAATAATTGTAACTGCAGTTTGTGGGAATACGTAAATTTTCCGAAAATATTTTATTCGAACAGTATTTTAGCAGAAAAATATATTATACGCCGAAAATAAGACTGTAGAAAATATAATATCCGAAACGAATTTTAGTCGAAAATATATTATCAGAAGACAAATAATTCGAAACGTATTTTACCAGTAAAATATTATCTCCTATTTTCCTGTATTTTTATCAGTTACCACTACGATTATAAACGATCAAATGATAAATCCATCATTATAGAGATGGCCTATCCACTCTATATTATCTATGGATAAATTATTTAACCTCTGATATTAGTTTAGTGATAAAAAGGATATTTAATTACTCTCTGGTAATAAATTTCTTTATTATCTAATTTCTATGGTTGTTCTACAGAGACAGAGTATATAATATATTATAATATGTTCGACAGAGACTGTACCTAATAATATTTTCGGACAAAATACTTTTTGGCGGAAATATATTTCTGGTTGAATATTTTCGAATAAAATATTTTCGGCAGAAATATTTTCGGACGTTTTATACCTCCCTCAGTTTGTCAGTAATTTGAATATACATTTTCATTTATATTAATACATATTTGAAATAATAAAATTATCTATTTATTTTGAAAAAATATTGTAAAAATCTGTAAAAATTGTTTAAAGAAACTCCTATAAAAATTGTGTAGGTCCCAGGGCATTTTTCAGCGAATATTCACTGCGTGTCTATATAGGCATCGTTTCCATTTTAGCTATGATGCGTTCGGGGTGGGGTATTTACTTTGAATACCGATGTTGAAAAATTATTTTACTTAGGCCAAAACCACTTATCTGAGTTATATTGCTACATTAGCTTGTTAGGTTGTATTGATTTTTTGTAAATTAAAGATAATATTGAACCATTCTTTTTTTTTTTATCCATCGTATATTTCGTATATTCGTATCTAATTACTAATAAGCAAAAAATCAATGACATTTTTTATATTATAGAAAATAGGTGCATAAATTGTATGGTTTATAATATTATTTCAAGTTTTCAATCATATTATGTTGATGGTTTAAAGACATACATTTAAACACCATGATTATATGTATATAAGAAAAGGATATAGATAATTTAAACATTTAAAACATTTCTTATCAGATGGTGTTTAATCTATGGTTTGATAAATACCATTGAAAACGTGTTTCAGCTACCCAAACGTGTGTGTTACAGTCATGGAATGTTTAAACTATATGGTTTATATACCTACCTAGATGAGCACTGTAAAATTGGTGTATGCTGTGTCCAGCACTTTTATGTACATCGTACACAGAATAAATAGTTCTCGCGGTTAGGCAATATAATTTAATATCACTTTTATGTGCAATGATATTAAAACTGATAATGTTTGTAAAAGACAAAACTTGAAGTCATAAATTACCGAATAAATCATTATTTGTTAGTATTTTACATATTTCTATAAGTACATCAATACATTTTAGAAATTAAGAGGATACCCAGTGAGTCGAATATTTCATTAGTGAGTGTCCAATTGGACACAGAAAATACCGTTAAAAAATGCCTTGGTAGGTTCTATATATGTATACCCGTGGCACCATTAAAATATGTATAATTCTTGTAATCATTAATTATACAAGAATTATATTATTTATTTAGAATAATAAATAATTATAATTATAGGTTATAACTGATAATTGTCTATACATAATAAATATAATAAAGTGTATGATTTAGAACTAATACATTGAAAAATTTATAAAGATATTTTAGACAAAAATATTGTAGATATACCCAGTTACATATACCTATACAGTGTCAATTAGAGGTGATATTTTTCCCAGTCACATAAGGGTTAGGTTCTTTTTATAATAATTTATAGTGGCTGTATAATATGAGTTTATTTATCGATTATACACTAAACATTCATAAAATAAAATACTAGGTATAGATGTTGTGTTTTTTTGGGCTAATACTGTTTAATTCATGTAAATAATATGCAAGCGTTCAGTCATGATAATGTAATGTATTATGTAGATTATCGGTATTGATTGAATTCAGTAAAATATTCTTATCAGGTATAATATAGTAATTTGAATGATTATGTACGTTGATTAGGTTCATTGAATTTTGAGCGTACCTGAATTATTTAAAATTATCTATTATACTACCTAGCAGGGGCAGAACAAGAGGGGAGTGGGATTTACAACTCTTCCCAAAAATTTTGTTTTGAGCTATTGGTATTTTATATGTATAGGTACTAGGTAGGTAGATCCAATTGAATTATTATAAATGCAAAATCCCACAGATTGATTATTTAGGATTAACATTTACTAATTGAACTTTGAATCATTTTAAATACAACATTTTAATAGGTATCTAATTATTATAAAATATAAATATTCAATAAAAATTATTGTTTAAAACTGAAATTAATATTTTAATTTCATTATTGATAACTAAGGCATTACCTACATTTGTAGCAAATGTATTTTTTCACATGTTCTTAGATAAATATATGTTTTTTAGATTTGAGTTCAAATTATACATATCAAATTAATCAATTTAGAATTTTTTTTTACGCTTTCGATTTTTTGTTAATTTATTTTAATTTTTAAGGATTTTGTCTCCTTTTACATTACATTTCCTAATATTTTTTTAGTGAATTTTCGTCTTTTAAAAATATTTCACACCTATTTTATGTACAAATTATTTTTATAATTTTCATCACCTAAATATTTTTATTTTTAAATTTATTATAATAATTTAAAAATTGGATTAAACTATTAATTAGAACTTAATAATTTTTTTTTAAGCTTCTGGCTTTTTTAGTGCATTATTAGTTATATTATATTCAAATGTATAATATATATTTGTATTGCCATGCAGGGCCGGAGAAAAGGGTGTTAAGGGGATCGTGAAGCCCCTCATTTAGAAAATAAATTGAACAAAATCAAGTGCGGTTGGCACAAAAATAATTGATGACTTATTTTTTCATTTTATTTGCTACTTATTTTAACTTTTTTGGAATAAAAAATCGGATAATCAGATATACACCATATTTTGCATGTATATACCGTATAAGTATGCTATATACTAACTATAGAATTAATTTACTATTAAAAAAGATCTTTTTAAGATTTATTTTAAATATAATATATATCTATTAGTTTTCCATACTCTGGGATTTTAATTTATATTTCCCATTGTGACAAATTGATTTATATTTATATATCTATATTATTTTATTATTATTTTTGATGTTAAATAATAATTGAAACCCACTTTCTCCCTTCTCTTTTGAATATAATTAGGTCGTTACATCATATAAGTATGTATATACACTGTATAGTATTTGGTGTATATGATACACCGTAAGTGGGTAATTTTTCTTCAAGCTTAAGGAATAACTACTGGAAAAATCGAAAAATGCCAAGTAATATGTACCATCTAGAATCAATTTTCTATCGTTAGCATACACACTCCAAAACTCCTACTCGACTCCTTCTGATCGAAAATTTGCTCGCAGAGAAATAAAAAAGTAAACATCATTGTAAAATTAATATCGATTCGCTCAGAATCTAAAAATGAACTTTTTTAACTGAGTTAAGTAAATATTTTTCCTTAAACTTAACCTGTTAAATTTATTTTTGGATAACATTTAACTTTTAACTGAAGAAATTTAGGCTAACTTGAGAGGATGTCAGCGAGGCCATTTTTAAGGGATTTTATATAGAAAATTTTTCAAAAATTTTAAGAAATCATAAATCTAAAACTTTTATATACATTTTTAAAATGAGTAATAATTAGAGTATCATTACTATTTAATTTTAACTATGATTGTTTTTAACGAATTAAAAAAATTTTATTGAAAATATTACTTTTACATTTCTCATAACAACTTACAATTATTTTAGAAACATGAAACGAAAAACAAATGTTAAAAAATGAAATAATCTAGTGTCTTACCGAGCCGCTTTTCGATATACGTATTTAGAAATGTTTGATTTTTTTTAATAACCATAAATCTTGAAAAAATTAAAACATCGTACAAAAACCACTGAAAAGCGCTAGATAACGTTGTTATCTATAATTTGTTTTTCATTTCATATTTATAAGATGTTTATAAGTTGTTAAAAATGAGAAGTGCTAACATGAGTTTTTCATTGAAAATTGTTTGCGTTGACATCCTCTTTTTCATCTTCTTCTTCTTCTTCTTTTTCTTTTTCTTTTTTCATTCTCTATTTAACTAAGCTAATTTTGTCCATTAAATATTACGCACCTTCGTCAAGTGAATATAAAAATAAATACTGTTTAAAAATTAAATAACCCTTCTCGAAAATAATTCCTAGTTACGACACTGCTATACCTATAGCATAATATAGAATTATACAACATAAAATAAAAACATTTCATACATTACTTATTAAAATACCTACTTAACGATTTTATCTTATATATATATATATATATATATATATTTTGTTTTCATTTCACATTATAAATACAAGTACACTATAGCGCGAAACGTCTATTCATTATACGAAAAATATAATTAAATAATTAAATAATGTTTGTAGGTATTTAAATTCTCATTAGATTTTAAAAAAAAGAATTTTCAGAGTAGTAATTATTATACTTACATTAAAAAAATGCATAATATATAGTATTTAATATTATAGGATGTGTTATTTTATTGTATTGAAAGTAATTATTATATTTTTTTAAATAATTGCTCATTTTTTTTCAGTTTATAAACAACATAATGTTATGTATAAATATATAGGCAGTGTTGGGTAGTAACGTTATAGTAACTTCGTTATTCTATTTTTGTAGTAACGTAAGAGTAACTATACCTTAGTT
This sequence comes from Pemphigus obesinymphae, assembly GCA_025469235.1. Classification (NCBI taxonomy): domain Eukaryota; kingdom Metazoa; phylum Arthropoda; class Insecta; order Hemiptera; family Aphididae; genus Pemphigus; species Pemphigus obesinymphae. The sequence goes on from JAIPRL010000589.1 coordinate 123,552, forward strand.
ATCTGTAAGTAATTTTTTTAATAGCCCATCATATCTGCGAAAAGTAGATATTTTTAGGATCGTTTGATTTTATATAATAAGTAGGAGTAAGCGTGATATTGAATTTTATAATATTTGACTGAAGATTATCGGAAAAAAATAAAAATGTTTCTTATATCTTATTTTATTTCTTTCATTTTTACATATTTAAAAATTTTGATAGTAACGTCATTGTATTAATAGTTACTTTTGAATTAAAAAAAGTTTTGTAACTCTATTATTTTTGTATTTAGGTGGTAACGAAAAGTTATCTAGTTACCTTTTAATTTTCTTACTAGTAAACGCAACTTACCCAACACTGTGTACACATTTCGGGCATTTAGCCTATTATGTGTCGTTTGATTTTTGTTTCACAGTGGACTCATTATATTATTATTTACTGCAGGTGTACATAGACATTGGGGACGGATCAAAACGTAAATAAAATGTAATTATTATTATTTAGGTATACTACAGTCGGTGATAAGCAGTGCCGGATCTAGAGAATTTGTCGCCCGGGGCAAAAATAATTGTGTAATTATTTTTACAAAAAAAGGTCATTCGTCAATTTCTACCAAAATTCTTATTAAAAATTAAGTGATCAATATAGAACCCCAAGCGAGACGAAAAGTTTAAATATTTTTACATTTTGCATCCCATCATAATTGCGCCCGGAGCAAGAACCCCGATTCGCCCCCCCCCCTAGATCCGGCAGTGGTGATAAGTCTTCCCATACTCTTCAGATGACGTGTTAAACTCGTAAAATTCTCTGAACAAATGTTCATTTTTTATTTTTTTTTTTTACAATCCTTAGATTGGTTCAATGACTTTGACGGATCTCCGTCCGTCACCGTTACTTTTAATTATTTGTACCTATATTAAGTTTTTTCCATATCTTCCATGATGTGTTTCGTAATCGGTGTTCTTCTTGGACTACGCATCTTCCAGCTTTTCCATCTATTTTATCCGTTCATTGTTTTTCTCATTATAATATGTCCAATCATCAATGTTTTTTCCTCCTCTCTCCGGTTGTTTTCCGTATTACTTTTCGTTCGTTCATTATTCCGTATATATCGTGTGTTGTGTACTCGTTGCAGGTTTGTAACTTTCTCCGTCCAGAGAATTTTCAGTGTTGGTCTCCAGCACCACGTTTCCAAAGCTTCGATCGTTCCACTTTCTGCTCGATGTTCATTATATCTTTATATGTATTTTTCTTTCGCCGAATCTCATTACATGATATATTATACATATATGAATATGATAATATTTTATACTGAGTAAATGGAAAACGGACGTTGCAGTGTACAAAAACGCAGGTGCATATGTATAATATACGTATATATACGATTGTCTTTCCCCGCTTAAATGCGTATACAAGTATATACCTAATTTATAGGTACGTATACCTCATAAAATATAATCCCGTACAGCCGTATTTGACAAATTTACGGCACGTAAATGACGTTCAATAAAAAAAAAGAAAAAAAAAGGCGGCATTTTTTTTTTTTTTTCTGCACTCGTATCGTTTCATATACGTGTTTGTCTAACGGGGGAGGGGGGGGCGAGTATAAAAACCTGCCTATATTTTATTTTATTTTTGTCTTGGCCGTGGGAGGGACCGTGAAGAATTCGAGTCGTAAAACGTTTACGTTATTTGACACAGGGACATTTGCCCAACTGTATAATATGTAATATGTGTATACAAGTGAAACGTCTTTTGTTTTCGTCAAAATTAGTCTGGCTCGTAAATATATATATATATATATATATATATATATAATAATATAAAATATGACCGAAGTGAAAGTGAAAAAAAAAAAACAAATAAAACTCTAAAAACGCGTAAAAACTACCCGTTTATTTCGCACGCGGGGTCGTGTTTCCGAGAAGGTTTCGCCCGTGGTCTCCTGAAAGGATATTATTTTCGTGTGTATATAATACATATATACGGAGACGACGACGACGACGGCGGCCGCGACGGTGCGTGTATAATACCGTTGGCGACGGTCCCCGGCGGAATGGTATGGGTGTGTGCGGCGGCGGCCGCCAGGTATACGCGTCCCTCGCGGTATACGGGTATATACCCGAACCTCGGTATATAGGCGCCACCGTCAACAATGACCACTGTCACATATTTTTCTTACCCCTGTTGTCGATAATATAATATAAAAGGTTAATAATAATAATAAATGTACCTATATATATATATATATATATATATATACATACATACACACGTGGAAAATGTAGTAAAAAAAAAAAAAAAAAAACATAATAATAATATAGTGACGCGGCGCGCGGAATCCGGTGCTGTGCGGAGGCGCGGGGTCGTCCATTGTCATTGTTGTACGCGTCGAATATAAAATCGGTGTACCTCAACCGGCGCATTGTTCGGCGCGTAGGCCGAGTAGCCGACACGGGGCGCGACATGCGATCCAGCCGCCGCCGCCGCCGCCGCCGCCGTACAGTGTCACACGCACTACATATTATTATTATTATTATTATTATATATAGCGCACACAGTTCTTCTCGTTATTTTTATTCTTTTTTTTCCTTTTTCCCTCCATGCCTATTCCTATATATAATAATATAGAATACATATTATAATAATATATCTATACGTTTTACAAGACTGACCCGGGCCGTTGATTTGTCGCTTTTAAATGAGCTCATTTTACGAAAACGAGAAGCAAATAACAATATAATATCTTACATATTATATTATAGGCACTACGTATACTACACATTTTTATCTCCGACGGATAATATACGTATAATATTATAATATCTCACGAAGACCAGTAGCTATGCATACGGGGCACTTGCCCCGGGCGCCATTATGATGGGGCCGCAAAATGTAAAAATATGTAAACTTTTTGTCCCGTTTTTGATCCCGTTGATCACTTAATTTTTAATAGAAATTGACACGAATAATCTTTTTTTTTTTTTTTTTTGTGCTTATTAAAATGGTCGTATACCGATTCGCCGACGCTCCATTTTGCCGACGATTTGATCCCATTTCGCCGACGTTCCATATAATTGTATATCGGCGTTGTGTCCGTACTCCGTATGGTTGTCCTCTTATTTTGGACCCTCCCCCCATCCCCCAAGTACACCATACACCTTCGATATCAGTGGCGTAATTAGGGCTAAGTCATGGGGGGGGGGGTGATAAACAATTTTTCATAATAATAAAATACATAATTTGTTTTTAAGTAAATATAATAATTGATATTTATTAGTGTTTACAATAAAAGGTCGACTTTTCTTGGTTTCAGAGCCATTTCATTTATAACATCCTCGGGATCTATGGATACATTATTATGAACTGCTAGCATAGCTTATCCGTTTAATCGATTCTAATGAACAAAATATTTAGTTATTACTTTTAATATTCAGATTTTACTAAATTTACAGATTATG
>JAIPRL010000590.1:0-55298 GCA_025469235.1 Pemphigus obesinymphae
TTGGAAAAGCCGCCTACAGAAGTGTATTGATGTAAAAGGGGCTTATTTTGAAGACTATTAGTCAGTTTTACCGATTTGATCAATAAATTTGTCTTTTTGAACAAAGGCTCATTACTTTTGAATCCTACCCTAGGTACTTACCATATTTATAATCTATCATATATCCTTATCATGTGTTTTAATCATATTCGATTCATCCTTTTACCTTATCACATGCTACTATATTTTCAACCATCAAAAATATCATAGCTCCATATACTACATCATATTAACGCTAGTATAATGTTCATAGGACCATCCCACTCGACGCCACTAACACAACGATCCTCGTTTGTGCTAAGCCTTTTCAAAATGAATGGCATTTAAAATGGTAATAACATTTTATGAAAGCTCTCTCACGTCGGAATTTAAAATTTTTTTTTATCTTATATGTTTATGCTACGTTCGTTATAGTTTGTACCATTTTTCTATCATTACCCCAATTCCAAAGTTATTAAATCCCCAAAGGGGAAGTATAATTAAATGGTCACCTACATTAAAATTTTGATTTTTTTTTTTCTTCAGCGCATTTGCTTATGCTTTTTTAGTGCTGTACTATACCATTATCCTCATCGTTAGTAATGGCATCATTTAAAAAGTTATAGAATTTTTGAAACGAAGTGGTATATAATTAATTGATATAGATTTAACAAATAAGAAAGAGGTATCACAATTTTTAAATTGTGAAAAACATTAAGTGTACAAATAATTTTCTTTTAAATATTTCATAAAAATGATTTATATTTCCCGAGATATGTACACATAATATATTCTCTCTCGTGAAAATTACCCTGTACATACATTATACATTTTTCTTTACAAAGAAATATAAATCAATAATAAAAATGATATTAACATGTATCTAAACATTTTTAAATAATATTAGATGTTTTTCTTCGAGAAATCTTAAAATTTCCTATAAGATTCCATTAAAACTATTGGAAACTCGATTATAAGGAGTTAAATACAAACAATTTTATCAAATTTTCGAAAATTCAAAATTAATAATCAAAAAAACTGTTTAAAAATAATTTTAATGTAATTTATGAACATAAAATCTTTAACTATGGTTGACGTAGAGTTTAATTTAATTTGAATTTGATTAAAAATATTATGTCTTTAATCTGTGATTTAAAAAATCGAAAAAAATTCAAATTCATATAATGAAAATAAAAATATTTGGCTAAAAAAATTCCATTCTCAGGAATAGTAAATATTCTGATCAGCAATAAATTGTCCAATTAATAGTCTGTAATCTATATAATGATATCTGGCGAATAATAGTATAATATTCATTACTCCCCATAACTCTTAAGAAAATTAAATTCCAAAACAATCTTAAAATTAAAATTGTAACAATGATGCAAATTAACAAGGCGTAGCGCATTCGAATTAGTAAACATTTTAAAATATCAATATTGAGGGTTATCTTTATGATGCCTCCAAAACGTTTAGAAAAGTTTATGATTGAGGAATGGGTACAGTTCTAATAATGGAGAGAACGGCACCAAACTGTACTAACGTAACACAAATAAATACGATGAAAAGTTCAAAATATCCCAAAGAAAGGCTGTCATGTCAGTTTTCCCTCCCAATTTGAATGGAAATCACTTTGAAACGGCTTAAATATAAACGATGGAATAAAAAACATAAACTTGCACAAACGAATAACAAAATTTTTGTATCAAAATTCCGATTAGTGACCCGGGAATATAGAGCTTTCAATCAAAGCAAATAATGTGAATTAATATTATATTAAATCTGAATACAGTAAAATTACTTACCCATATTCAACTATCTTCAACTATTTTCCTGAAAATATTATGTGAATAAATTGTAATGTACAACTAAAATAAACTATGTGTCCATGGACCCTGAATTGGATCCTGATACAAACTTATTAATTTAGATCAATTATTACTCATGTAGAAATAATATTTATTATGTTATTATAAGGTGTAGGGAAAGTGGGGCTTCCATCGCCCAGCACAAGATGCTGCAATAGCCACCCCCTTGCTTTAACGGGCTCGGGGGTTTGGTCCTCCAGGTTGGAGGTTTAACAACCCTACGCTAAATTACCCTATCTAAGAGATCACGGATTAAAGATTGAAAAATGGAAACGGAACCTGAAAATTTATTAAAAATAGCAACCTGGAATGTAACAAGCCTCTTTAGAACTGGCGCATGTCAAAATTTAGCAGACGTATTGAACACATAATATAAGATAGACATTGTAGCAATACAAGAGATACGATGGCCAGACGTTGGGCAAATTGATGTAGGTGAGTACGTAATATACTATTCTGGAGCACAGAATACACACCATTTTGGAAGTGGTTTCGCGGTGCATAGAAAGTTAGTACCACACATCATAGAGTTTAGGCCGATAGCAGATAGATTGTCGTTACTTATGCTAAACTTGAAGCTAATAAACACATGTATGTATAGTAAATGCACACTCTCCAACGGAAGTTAGCGATCAAAATAAAAAAGATGATTTTATGATGATTTGACGAAAATTTATGAGGGAATACGGAAGACTTCAATAAAATTAGTGATGGGTGATATGAATGCAAAATGTGGTAGAGAATCACAATTTATTCCCACGATTGGGAGAGAAAGCCTACACAAACACTGCACTATAATGGGTTGAAACTAGTATCGTTTGCAGCATCCACTGGTATGACGATAAGCAGTACTATATTCCCCCACAAGGACATACACAAAGTAACATGGAAATCACCAGATGACAAAACGAGAAACCAAATTGACCATGTATTAATTGAACGCAGATATAGGAGTAGTGTAGTAAATATCAGAAGCTATAGGGGTACTGACTGCGACACAGACCACTTTCTGCTCATTGCAAAATTTAAAATAAAGTTAAAAAGCCCAGAAAAAATTAAAGCCGAGAAGAATCCTAGGATAAATATTGAAATGCTAAAAGATCTAGAAGTAAGAAAAAAATATCAAATGGCTATTGACAAATATATCGAAGAAACCGCTGTAAACAACGTACAGTTAGATTGGGAAGTAATCGGGAAAACGATCATAAAAGTAGCAGAACAGAATATAGGTGTATTAAAGAGGTCAAGAAATGTTTGGTATAACAATAAACGTCAAAAAGCTATTGAACAACGCCGAAAAGCAAGAGAGAACCATCTAAGATGGGGAACAAACGATAGTAAGAAGCTGTTCATATCCGAACGTAAAGTATGCAAGAAAATAATACAACAAGAAAAAAGAAAATTCTTCAACAGTATACTCCAAACTGCAGAAGAAGACTGAAGTCAGAATAGAATAAGAAATTTCTTTCGTGCAATAAAACAATATAAACAGTATAACCCTGTATGCAAAGTTATAAAAAGCCACGATGGACAAATAATAATGGACCCAAGCAACAGAGCGTCAAAGTGGAATGAATACTTTGAAAGCCTCCTAAACACCACAATCCTAGATACCTCTTACATCCTTTCAGGGCGCAGAACCATTCATCGAGAACATAAACCATTAGGAAGTAAATGTGGTGGTCATGGGTTTAAAAAACTGGAAAGCACCAGAATCTGACAACATACGGGCGGAATTTTTGAAATATGGAGGAAATAAACTTCAGAATTTGTTGTTTAGATTGTGTGATAAGATTTGGGCAGAAGAACAGATGCCAACAATCTGACACGAAGCAGTCATCATACCATTACATAAAAAAGGGGATAAGTCGGAGTGTGACAATTATAGAGGCATCTCGCTCCTGAACACCGCTTACAAAACTTTCTGCAAAGTCCTACTGAAACGTCTCACGCCATACGTAGATGAAAATATAGGTAGTTACCAGTGTGATTTTAGAAAGGAAAAGTCGACAATAGACCAACTGTCAATTATAGGACAAATTATTGAAAAAAGGTATGAGTATAGACAGAACGTGTGGCATAAATGTTCATAGATTTCAAGAAGGCGTACGACAGCGTACATAGAGAAAGCTTATATAACATTATGCATGAATTTGGGTTCCCTGAAAAACTGACCAAACTCTGTATGGAGAACACACAGTACACAGTGAGAGTAGACAACACAATGTCTACCCCATTTACTGTGGACACAGGTTTGAAACAAGGGGATGCGTTGTCTCTAATCTTATTTAACATAGCACTAGAAAAAGTTGTGAGAGAGTTACTAGCCTAAGAAATAGTCAAGTGGCAAACAGCGACAATAGCCTGCACATACTCGGTTTCGCAGACGACCTAGATATCATAGGGAATTCACTCACAGACATGGCAAATGAATCAAGGGAATTGGAAAAAGCTGCGCAAAACGTTGGTCTAACAATAAACACAAACAAGATAAATCGAATGGAACTAATAGATAGTGATGTAGATCCACAGTAGAGGGAAGGTTTAACTTTTGAAAAAGTGGAGGATTTAAAATACTTAGGAGCAACCTTGAGCATAAAAAACGATTGGTCTAAAGAAATAAATATTCGTATAAACAAAGGGGGAAAAACATTTTTCACATCAAATTTTTCAACTCCAAAACGCTTTCGAGAAAATCCAAAATGAGGTTATATGTGTCAATTATAAGACCCACGTTAACATACGGATGCGAGGCCTGGATTACAATGGCAACTACGGAGAGGAGACTAAGAACATTAGAGAACAAGATATGAGGAAAAATATGCGGCCCTGTGTTTGATACGAATGTGGGAAGTTGGCGAAGAAGATACAATAGGGAACTGCAGAAAATGATGAATTTAGCCCCAGTAACAAATTTCATCAAAGGTCAAAGAATCCAATGGCTAGGCCATATCCTAAGAAAAGAAGAAAACAACCCTATACGGGTTGCTTTCGAATGGAAACCTGTAGGAAAACGATTGATGGTGTGACGGAAGACCTAAAATCAATGGGGATAGAAGATTGGAATGAAGTTGTACAAGACAGAGAAAAGTGGCAAAATATTGTAGTGACGGCTAAAACTCTTAGAGAGTAGTGTCGCCAGAAGAAGAAGAAGATATTAATACTATATATAGGTATAGGCAAAGCCTAAGTGTCACACACTCACGAAAAATGCATGTTTTTTTTATATGAATAACCATACAAATAAATAATATAAAAAATCACAAAATGTATTTTAAAAACGTGAATAAAATTGTCCTTAAGCTCAAAAAGAAAAACTATACGCATAAAAACAGTTTTGGATAACCAAAAACATTTTACATGAAAAAAAAATATACCTTGGTAAAATGTGTCCAGAAAAAAAAACCCAATTTCGGAGTCGTGGAGGTGCGAATCCCATTATACACTAACTTTGTCGTAGTCCTTATTGACAATTCTTAATCACTGAGTCGTAAGAGTATCGAATCCTTGATAAAATGTACTACACCACAGAAAAAAATCCAAGTCTCGCGGAGTCGTGGAACTTTGGGTCCGTTGGTTGGCCAACTTTGTCGTACTCCTTGTTGACAACTCTTAATCTAGGAGTCTTAAGGGTATCAAGTCCTGTTGGGGGCCAATTTTGTCGTATACGTCAATGTAGATTTTGACGTATACGGCAACACAAATTAATAAAACAAAACTTACTACAAGATACTGTATAATTTAATCGCAAATGCATTTTAATATCAAACAGAAATATTAGGTATGTCTTGTTTGTTTTTCGGAGATCTTTTGCAAATACTTCATCGCAAACTAAACTGGCCATAATACAATCATATTTTTATTTTTCATAACTAATGAGAAAAATGGAACATTGATAATTTGATGTTTGTGATGAAATATAAAAATCAGCATATACATATACACCTATCAATAATATATTCGCCGTAGCTACTACAGTAACCATGGTTTTATTAAACATTATTCTTTCAATGTATTGCATAAACTATTATATAAAACTAAACATTATTGTAAGAATAAACTGAGCTTAATTTAATAAAATGTCAACCGTGTTATAGTGTATTTTGAAATATCATCAAGTTATTTTTCGATTATTTGTACTATTAATACTTACGCCTAGATCTGGAAGCCCCTTTAAAACCAAATCAATTATACATTTACAAACCGTAATTTATTGAATAGGTATAAAAAACTTAAGAAATTTATTAGACTTTTAAAATAAAAATTAATATATATTATGAAATATAATGATATTTATAAATATAGGTAAAATTATTATGTATTATAGAATAATAATATAAGTAACAACTAATTTTAACTGTAGGACGTCAGTAGGTTAATAATATTAAATAAACATATGGAATATAAACATATATAATTAAAATTAAAAGATATTATAAAAAATACCACATGATGAATTACAGATGAAACTTATTGTTGATACTTCACTTATAAGATAAAAAATATTTATAAGATATAATTATAGATGATTTAAAATCATCTATAAAGTCACACAAATTTTCAATTAAATATTATGTAATTTTATAAATCATTATTTCAAAAAGTCTTTTTAATTAAATATACATTTACTTAAAACATATATATTGAATATAATAACTACCACAGTAATTATTTAGATGACGCTGAATCAAAATGTATTTCATTGGAACAATGGTCCCAACACTATTCATTTCGGAGTTATAGGGAAATAAAAATATATTGGTTTTGACAAAATATTAATTAGAGTTCTGTAATAAATAAATAACACGTACAATGATATAATATAAAAACGGTATATAGGTTAGTGTGACATTTTTACATTAGAATTTGAATAGATGAAATTTGATTCGGTATAATTTATAAGCAATAGCCATGGTTTTATTAAACATTATTATTTCAATGTATTACATAGATTATGACGATGAATTATATAAAACTGAATATTATTGTAAAATCGTACTGAGCTTAATTTAAAAAATGGTAAATGAATTTTAGGCTAGCTGAGTGTATATTGTGAAATATGATCAAGCTTTTTTTCGATTATTTGTACCATAATTACATACGTTTAGAACTGGAAGCCTCTGTAAAATCAAATCATTTATTAATTTACAAACTATAATTATTGGATAGGTAAAAAAAAAATTAGGAAATGAATTAGACTTTTTAAATGAAGATTAATATATAATATGAAATATAATATTATTTATAAATAAAAGAAAAATTAATATGTATCCTAGGATAAGATTATAAGTAACAAATAATTTTAATTGTATTATGTCATAAGGTTAATAATATAAAATATAATATATATGTATGGAATAAATACATTTATAATTAAAATTATAAAAATACCCTATGATGAATTACGGATAAAACTTATTGTTACTCATAATCCTATTGTGAATTCTCTTAGCACCTATATTGTGTAAGAGATATATTTTATTTCTTTTTATTTGTAATTATTTGCTTTACATTATACATAAGATTGAAAATTTGAAAAGTTCAATTTTAATCCAGCTTGAGATACTTTATTAATATAAATTTACGTTTTATAACGGCAATACATAGAAGTTAAGCGTTGAGAGAACTTTTTTGATTTTAATTTGTATTATTATTTTGATTAAGTTTATAGATAAAAATTCTCGGAGGGTAGATTTAGATACTATTTTTATAATTATAAAAAATATAACTAGGCATGTATATAGCTTTTCCTAAATAAAATTAAGTTGACAAAAATTTGATTAAAATTTTTTTTTAAAACTAGGGAATTATATTAGATGCTTTATCAATGAAAAAACTGATCTCCTAGGACCAGGGCATGTTATAGTATGTATGTATTTGAGCAAGGAAATGTATAAAGCGTTTTTAAAATAAGTAACCTATATTATAAAAAAAAAATCATCTATAAAAGTCAAACAAATTTTCAATTAAATATTATATAATTTTATAAATCATTATTACAAACAGTCTTAATATTAAATATACATTTACTTAAAACATATATATTGAATATAATAACTACCACAGTAATTATTTAGATGACGCTGAATCAAATTGTATGTCATTGGAACAATGGTTCCAACACTATTCATATCGGAGTTATAGGGGAATAAAAATATATTCGTTTTGACAAAATATTAATTAGAGTTTGGTAATAAATAAATAAATAAAGAACACGTACAATGATATAATATAAACACAGTATATAGGTTAGTGGGACATTTTTACATTAGGAATTGAATAGATGTAATTTGATTCGTTATAATTTGTAAGCAATAGTTATGGTTATATTGAACATCATTCTTTCAATGTATTGCACAAATTATGACGATGAATCATATAAAACTGAATATTATTGTAAGATCGTACTGAGCTTAATTTAAAAAATGTCAAACGGATTTTAGTCCGAGTGTGTATTTTAAAATATAATCAAGCTTTATTTTCGATTATTTGTATCATAATTCCATACGCTGAGAACTGGAAACTCCTGTAAAATCAAATCATTTATTAATTTACAAACTATAATTATTGAATAGGTAAAAATAAATTTAAAATATTTATTAGTCTTTTTAATATAAAAATTAATATATACTATAAAAATTTGATAATATTTATAAATATAGTAAAATAATATGTATTATAGAATATGATTATAAGTAACGACTAATTTTAACAGTAGAACCTCATCAGGTTAATAATAGATAATATAATAAATATATGGATTAAATGCATATAAAATTAAAATTATTAAAAATACTCTATGATGAATTACGGATGAAACTTCCTGATACTCATACTAATTTTTAATAAATAGAGGTTAAGCGTTGGAAGAACTTCTTTGACTTTAATTTTCATTATTATTTTGATTCAGTTTTTTAGACATAAATTCTAAAAGGGTAGATTTAGATACTATTTGGATACTTATAAGCAATATAACTAGGTATGTATATAGATATTTCTGAAAGAAATTAAGTTAACAAAAATTTGATTAAAATTTTTTTTAATAAACTAGGGATTTATATTAGATGCTTTAACAATAAAAAACTGATCTCCTAGGACCTAGGGCATGTTATAATGTGTATGTGATTAGCAAGGAAATGTACAAAGCGTTGTTAAAATTAGTAACCAATATTAAAAAAAAAATCATCTATAAAAGTCAAACAAATTTTCAATTAAATATTATATAATTTTAAAAAATCATTATTTCAAAAAGTCTTAATATAAAATAAATATTTACTTAAAACATATATATTGAATATAATTACTACAGTAACTATTTAAATGCCGCTGAATCAAAATGTATCTCATTGGAACAGTGATCCCAACACCATTCATTTCGGAGTTATAGGGAAATAAAAATATATTGGTTTTGACAAAATATTAGTTAGAGTTCAGTAATAAATAAATAAATAAAGAACACGTACAATGATATAATATAAACACAGTATATGGGTTATTGGGACATTTTTACATTAGGAATTGAATAGATGTAATTTGATTCGTTATAATTTGTAAGCAATAGTTATGGTTATATTGAATATTATTCTTACAATATGTAGCAAAGAATCTGACGATGATTCAAATAAAACTGAATATTATTATAAAACTGCACTTAGCTTAATTTAACATCAATCTTTCAATGTATTGCATAAATTATGATGATGAATCATATAAAACTGAATATTTTAAAAATGTCAAATGGATTTTAGTCTAGCTGAGTGTGTATTTTTAAATTTAACGGCCCTAAGTTAATAAACTTAATAACTAAAACCAGGATACAACATAAAATGATTTGGAAACGAAACCATACTAACAGCGCAATCTGGTGGACGATGAAAATGATCAATAAACGAACAATCTAGAAAAGAAAAAGACGTGATCCAGAGGAACAAACCATAGATTAAAAACACATATACTTAATCTATGAACAAACACAAAACAAAAAGGCGATAAACATTGTGATCTAGTGGAATATATCTTGTAAAAAGGCGATGTCGATCTGACAACAGAGAGCGCATATCGCAAAAGAACACTAAAAGAACTAATTATGACTTGGAGCAGGGAGGGTAAAAAAAATCGAAAGAAGGCAAGGAAAACATATTTGGAAAGAGGGGAGTGGCGGTAACAAGATATTTCATGACCGAATAGAAAATCCAAATACAACTGGAAAATCATAGATAGAATGTATCACCAACGAAACCGACCAAACTACACGAAGACCTAGGGCCAGACACGGATAAATACCGATCGGTGTCCAATTTCCAAATTTTATTTTCTCTTATAATTCAAACAGTCTAAAGAAATAGAAGATTTGAAATACCTATCAATTGGCTCATTTGTGATGAGACCAGCTTGCGGGACAAAGGTCGAGGAAACAGTCATCCCGGTAGCACTCAACCTACATATCTACCTCTGTCTCCCACTACTTATACGAGTTACGTCAGTTCCATTTCTAACCTCTACTTATATGACTTAAGTTGCTTGCCTCCTTCCTTCTCCGACGTCGCCCCTGTAACCAGACTGCAGCCGACGCATCACTCCACGGAGCATCTAGATGCAATCCCGGATTACGTCGGCATTCAGAGGCCAGCTCCATGGACACCCTCTTTAACCGTCATCCGGGACTTTCACTGCCGGAGCAGACCTGTGGATCCATTTGAATCGTAAAGATTAGGTGACCCACCATCCCATGCCGATCACCCCCAGTCCTAAACCTGTGACCAAAGCCTACGGACCTAAGCCGTTCTCCATGGTTACCGTCCATGGATTTTCTGGTTGCTCCGAATGATCATGGTAACGGACCGCTCCGGTCACACCGATAAAAGTGACCCAACCACAGACAACGACCGCCGGAGAGTTCAACCACCATATATCCATGGCGTTTGTTGCACGCCCGCGCTCAGGCATTCTTGGTATCGCCATCCCGGAGGACAGTAACTATACACTTTTATATATTAAATATCTGAACATTGTAAACCATGTAATTATTGTATGATCCACGAAGATCCCGCAATAACCGACACCTGTTTGAAGAAATTCCTTCCCGGGAAGATAGGCTAGGCAACCCAATTATCCCACCATTGTTTAAGGGAACGTGGGGCTTGTAGGATTTATATTGTAACAACTCCCGGCGAAATCCCGCTATCATTATATATATATATATATATATATATATATTTTAAAACTATCACTACTATTGTAAAACAGACTTTTATATTGTAAATACATTTAGCTAGTAAAAAGAATCATCAAAAACAACTGGTCACTTTAGTTACAGGACAGCCACTATCATTCGTGAAATTCAGACCGTTTCAAAATATGAACAAGCTTATTTTTCAATTATTTGTACTATTATTACTTACGTTCAGCATGCACTGTAAAATTAAATAATTTATTGTTTTACATACCACAATTATTGAATACAGGTAATTATAAATTAACTTTAAGAATTTATTAGTAATTTAAAATAAAAATAAATATAGATTATAAAAAATAACAATATTTGTAAATATAAATAAAATTATTATGCATCATAGAATATGATTATAAGTAACAACTAGTATTAACCGTAAGACTTCGCTAGGTTAACAATATATAAATAAATATATATAAGTAAAATTAAAAGATATTATAAAAATACTCTATGATAAATTACGGTTGCGACTTGTTGTTATTCATAACCATTTTTTTGAAATTCTCTCAGCATATATTTTTTTATAGGTAGATTATATTTATTTTAATTCATAATTTTTTATTTAACTTTATACAAAAAATTGAAAATTCTAATCCAGTTTGAGATGCATTATTTTTATAGAATTACTTTTTACAACGGCTATTCATAGAATTTAAGCTTTGTGAGAAATCCATTGCTTTTAATTTATATTATTATTTAATTCATTTTATTAGATATAAATTCTCTTATAGTAAATTTAGTTACTGATTGGATACTTATAAAAAATATAACTAGGTACGAAATTGTGCTAAAATTTTTTTTTTTATTAACTACCGAGTTATATTAGTTGTTTTTACAATATAAAAACTGATCTTCTAGGACCCAAGATATGTTGAATTATGTTTATGATTATCATGGAATTACACAAAGCGTTGATAATAATTTGTAAACGATATTATAAAAAATACATGTATAAATTTTAAACAAAATTTGAATTAAAAATTTATATAACTATAAATCATTACTTCGAAATGTCTAAATATAAACTAAATATTTACTTAAAACATATATACTGAATATAATATCTACCTTTATAATTACTTATATGACGCTTAACCAAAGTGTATTTCATTGGAACAGTGTTCACAACGCCATTTATTAAAGTGTTATAGTGAAATAAAAATTATTTAATTTTGACAAAATGCTTAATTAACGTTTCATAATAAATTAATAAATAACTTGTACAATGACATCTTTTAATCACGGTATATAGTTTATTGTGACATTTTAAATCAGAAATTGAATAACTCTAATTTGATTCGTTATAATTTATAAGCATTAGCCATGGATTTATTGAATATTATTCTTTCAATATATAGCATAAAATTTGAGGATGAAGCATATTAAACTGATTATTATTGTAAAACTGTACTGAGCTAAATTAAAAAACTGTCAAATGTAATTTATTGTAGGTGAGTGTGTATTTTGAAATATAATCAATCTAAGTTTTCGATTATTTGTACCATTATTACTTACTATCAATATTGTCTTGCTCTGTAAAATTAATTGATTTATTAATTTTACAAAACATAATTATTATATAGGTATAAATATTCTTAAGACATTTATTAGTAATTTAAAATTCAAATAAACATAAATTATATAGTATAACAATATTTATATACATATATAAATGTAAAATTAAAAGATATTCTTAAAGATACTCTATGATAAATTACGGTTTGTAAAAACTGTTCAAAACTTGTTCTTACTCATAATTTTTTTTTGAAGCGCTTCAACCAATATGTTGTTTAATAGGTATATTTTAATAATTTTTTTCTTAATTATTTGTTTTACATTACACATAAGATTGAATGTTTGAAAAGTTTTATTTTAATCTAGCATGAGATACTTTATTATTATAGATTCACTTTTTATAACGGCATTCAGTTAAGCGTTGGGAGAACTTCATTAAATTAAATTTATAGTACTATATTGATTTAGTTTTATAGATATGAATTCTCCGAGGGTAGATTTACATACTATGTGAATAATTAAAAAAAATATAACTAGGTATGTATATATATTATTCTAAAAGAAATTATGTTGCCGATAATTCGATTAAATTTTTTTTTTGAACTTGAGAATTATATTAGTTGCTTTAACAATGAAAATACTGATAATCTAGGACCAAAAGTAAGTTAAATTATGTATGTGATTAGAAAGGAAATTTACAAAGCACTGTTAATAGTTTGTACCTAATATTATGAAAAAACATCATGTATTAATTTCAAACAAATTTAAAATAAATATTATTTAATTTTATAAATCATTATTTCGAAAAGTCATAATATTAAATATATATTTACTTAATATAAGTATTAAAATATATTTCATTGGAATAGTGTTCACAACACTATTCAATTCGGAGTTATAGGGAAATAAAAATGTATTGCTATTGACAAAATAGTTATTAGAGTTTCGTAATAAATAAATATATAAAAAAACACGTACAATGACATAATATAAACACAGTATACAGGTTAGTATGACATTTATAATTTTTACAATAGAATTTGAATAGATGTAATTTAATGCATTATAATTTATAAGCAATAGCCATGGTTTTATTAAACATTATTCTTTTAATGTTTTGCATAAATTCTGACAAAGAATCATATAAAACTGAATATTATAAGAACATTATAAGAATGTACTGAGTATAATTTAAAAAGAGCACCAACAACACTAGTTGTGTGTGTATTTTGATGTATGATAAAGCTTATTTTTCGATTATATGAACCAATATTACTTACCGATAGATCTGTTATTTTCTGTAAAATCAATTGTTTATTTATTTAAAAACATTAATTATTGAATAGGTATAAATAAACTTAAGAAATTTAGTAGTATTTTAAAATAAAAATTAATTCATTTAATAAAATATAATAATATTTATAAATATATGTAAAATTAATTTGTATTATAAAATATAATTATAAATAACAACTAATTTTAAATGTAGGACGTCACCAGGTTAACAATATATAATATAATATATATATGGTTCCAATAAATATATAATTAACATTATAAAAAATATCCTATGACAAATTACGGATGAAACTTACTGTTGCTCATAATGATATTGTAAATTCTCTCAGCACATATATTGTGTAAGAGATATATTTTATTTCTTTTTATATGTAATTATTGCCTTCACTTGATACATAAAATTGAACATTTGAAAAGTTTTATTTTTTAATCTAGCCTAAGATACTTTATTAATACAGAATTACGTATTATAACAGCAATTCATAGAAGATAAGCATTGGGAGAACTTCTATGATTTTAATTTTAATTTTTATTTTGATTCAGTTTTTTAAGATATAAATTCTCCGAGGGAAGATTTAGATACTATTTGGATACTTATAAACAATATAACAAGGCATGTATTTAGATTTTTCAAAAAGAAATTAAGTTGACAAAAATATGATAAACATTTTTTTTGAAACTAGGGAACTATATTAGATGCTTTAACAATGAAAATACTGATCATCCAGAACATAGGGTATGTTAAATTATGTATGTGATTACCAAGGAAATGTACAATGCGATGATAAAAATAGTAACCAATATTATAAAAAAAAATCATCTATAAAAGTCACACAAATTTTTAATTAAATATTATATAATCTTATAAATCATTATTTCAAAAAGTCTTAATATTAAATATACATTTACTTGCAACATGTATACTGAATATAATAACTACCACAGTAATTATTTAGATTATAGATGACGTTGAATCAAAATATATCTCATTGGAACAGTGTTCCCTACATCATTCATTTCGGAGTTATAAGGAAATAAAAATGTATTGGTTTTGAAAAAATATTAATTAGAGTTCTATAATCAATAATTGAATAAAAAATACGTACATTGACATAATATAAACCCAGTATATAGGTTAGTGTAACATTTTACATTAATAATTGAAGAGATGTAATTTGATTCGTTATAATTTGTAAGCAATAGTTATGATTATATTGAACATTATTCTTTCAATTTATAGCATAAATAATGACGATGAATCATATAAAACTGAATATTATTGTAGTAATGCACTGAGCTTAATATAAAAAAACCTCAAATGTATTTTAGTCTAGATGAATGTGTATTTTGAAATTTTAACACCCCAAGTATTTACATATAAGATATTTATATATATCTGGTGGACGATGGAAATGATCAATAATCGATTATTATTGACTAGATCGTTCTAGATCGAACGATCTAGATAAGAAAACGACGTGATCCAGAGGAATAAACACAAAACAAAAAGGCGATAAACAATGCGATCTAGCGGAATACCTGTATATCTTGTAAAAAGGCGATGTCGAGCTGACAATAGAGAGCGCATATCGCAAAAAAACACTAAAAGAACTAATTATGACTTGGAGCAGGGAGGGTCAAAACAAATCAAAAGAAGGCAAGGAGAACATATTTGGAAAGAGGGGAGTGGCGGTAATACGTTATTTCAAGACCGAATAGAAAATTCAAATACAACTGGAAAAATCATAGATAGAATGTATCACCAACGAAACCGACCAAACTACACGAAGACCATGGGCCAGACACGGATAAATACCGATCGGTATCCCATCTCCAAACTTTATTTTATTTTATAATTCTAACATTCTACAGAAATAGAAATACCTATCCATTGACTCATTTGTGATGAGATAGATCAGCCTGCGGGACAAAGGTTGAGCAAACAGTCATCCCGGTAGCACTCAACCTACTTATCTACCTCTGTCTGCCTCTACTTATACGAGTTACGTCCGTTCCTAACCTCTACTTATATGACTTAAGTTGCTTGCCTCCTTCCTTCTCCGACGTCGCCCCTGTAACCAGACTGCAGCTGACGCATCACTCCACGGAGCATTGATGTGCAATCCCGGATTACGTCAGCAGTCAGATACCAGCTCCATGGACATCCTCTCTCCGGGACATTCAACGCCGGAGCAGACCTGTAGAGCCATTCGGACTGTAAAGAGGAGGTGAACCACCGTCACGTTCCGATTCCATTGTACGTCTACGCCCAGACCACATGAAAACATTTGGTATCACCATACCGGAGGACATTAACTAAACACTCCACATTAAATATCTGAACATTGTTAACTTTGTAAATATTGAACAACTCACGAATATCCCGCAATCCCCGACACCTGTTTGAAGAAATTCCTTCCCGGGAAGATAGGCTAGGCAACCCAATTATCCCACCATTGTTTAAGGGAACGTGGGGCTTGTAGGATTTATATTGTAACAACTCCCGGCGAAATCCCGCTATCATTATATATATATATATATATATATATATATTTTAAAACTATCACTACTATTGTAAAACAGACTTTTATATTGTAAATACATTTAGCTAGTAAAAAGAATCATCAAAAACAACTGGTCACTTTAGTTACAGGACAGCCACTATCATTCGTGAAATTCAGACCGTTTCAAAATATGAACAAGCTTATTTTTCAATTATTTGTACTATTATTACTTACGTTCAGCATGCACTGTAAAATTAAATAATTTATTGTTTTACATACCACAA
This sequence comes from Pemphigus obesinymphae, assembly GCA_025469235.1. Classification (NCBI taxonomy): domain Eukaryota; kingdom Metazoa; phylum Arthropoda; class Insecta; order Hemiptera; family Aphididae; genus Pemphigus; species Pemphigus obesinymphae. Next base: position 16,721 of record JAIPRL010000590.1, read on the forward strand.
TTATTGAATACAGGTAATTATAAATTAACTTTAAGAATTTATTAGTAATTTAAAATAAAAATAAATATAGATTATAAAAAATAACAATATTTGTAAATATAAATAAAATTATTATGCATCATAGAATATGATTATAAGTAACAACTAGTATTAACCGTAAGACTTCGCTAGGTTAACAATATATAAATAAATATATATAAGTAAAATTAAAAGATATTATAAAAATACTCTATGATAAATTACGGTTGCGACTTGTTGTTATTCATAACCATTTTTTTGAAATTCTCTCAGCATATATTTTTTTATAGGTAGATTATATTTATTTTAATTCATAATTTTTTATTTAACTTTATACAAAAAATTGAAAATTCTAATCCAGTTTGAGATGCATTATTTTTATAGAATTACTTTTTACAACGGCTATTCATAGAATTTAAGCTTTGTGAGAAATCCATTGCTTTTAATTTATATTATTATTTAATTCATTTTATTAGATATAAATTCTCTTATAGTAAATTTAGTTACTGATTGGATACTTATAAAAAATATAACTAGGTACGAAATTGTGCTAAAATTTTTTTTTTTATTAACTACCGAGTTATATTAGTTGTTTTTACAATATAAAAACTGATCTTCTAGGACCCAAGATATGTTGAATTATGTTTATGATTATCATGGAATTACACAAAGCGTTGATAATAATTTGTAAACGATATTATAAAAAATACATGTATAAATTTTAAACAAAATTTGAATTAAAAATTTATATAACTATAAATCATTACTTCGAAATGTCTAAATATAAACTAAATATTTACTTAAAACATATATACTGAATATAATATCTACCTTTATAATTACTTATATGACGCTTAACCAAAGTGTATTTCATTGGAACAGTGTTCACAACGCCATTTATTAAAGTGTTATAGTGAAATAAAAATTATTTAATTTTGACAAAATGCTTAATTAACGTTTCATAATAAATTAATAAATAACTTGTACAATGACATCTTTTAATCACGGTATATAGTTTATTGTGACATTTTAAATCAGAAATTGAATAACTCTAATTTGATTCGTTATAATTTATAAGCATTAGCCATGGATTTATTGAATATTATTCTTTCAATATATAGCATAAAATTTGAGGATGAAGCATATTAAACTGATTATTATTGTAAAACTGTACTGAGCTAAATTAAAAAACTGTCAAATGTAATTTATTGTAGGTGAGTGTGTATTTTGAAATATAATCAATCTAAGTTTTCGATTATTTGTACCATTATTACTTACTATCAATATTGTCTTGCTCTGTAAAATTAATTGATTTATTAATTTTACAAAACATAATTATTATATAGGTATAAATATTCTTAAGACATTTATTAGTAATTTAAAATTCAAATAAACATAAATTATATAGTATAACAATATTTATATACATATATAAATGTAAAATTAAAAGATATTCTTAAAGATACTCTATGATAAATTACGGTTTGTAAAAACTGTTCAAAACTTGTTCTTACTCATAATTTTTTTTTGAAGCGCTTCAACCAATATGTTGTTTAATAGGTATATTTTAATAATTTTTTTCTTAATTATTTGTTTTACATTACACATAAGATTGAATGTTTGAAAAGTTTTATTTTAATCTAGCATGAGATACTTTATTATTATAGATTTACGTTTTATAACGGCATTCAGTTAAGCGTTGGGAGAACTTCATTGATTTTAATTTATATTACTATGATATATATATATATATATGTATGATTAACAAAGTAATCTAAAAAACGCTGTAAATAGTTCGTAACTAATATTATGAAAAAACATCTTGTATTAATTTCAAATAAAGTTAAATTAAATATTATATAATTTTATAAATCATTATTTCGAAAGGTCTTAATATTAAATATATATTTACTTAGTACATGTATACCGAATATAATACCTTCCACAATAATTACGTAGATGACGATTAATCAAAATGTGTCCCAGGGAACAATGTTCCCTACACCTTTCATACCGAAGTTATAGCAAAATAAAAATTAATTCATTTATACAAAATGCTTATTAAGAGTTCCATAATAAATAAATAAATAAACTCGTACAATGATATAATATAAAAATAATAAATAAGTTATTGTAACTTTTTACATAAAAAATTAAATAGCTATAATTTTATACATTAAAATTTATTAGAAATGGCCTAGGTTTTATTGAATATTATTCTTTCAATATATAGCAAAAAAACTAACTAAGGATCATATAAAAATGAATATTATTATAAAACTGCATTGAACCTAATTTAAAAAAGAACTTAATTTAAAAACGTATTTAAGACTAGCTGAGTGTGTATTTTGAAATATGAACAAGATTATTTTTCGATTATTTATACTATTATAACTTACGTTCAATTAACATATACACTGTAAATTTAAATCATTTATTAATTTACAAACCACAAATATTAAATATGTGTAAATAAACTATAATTAGTAAACTAAAATATTATTGGTAAAACTTTAATTGGTAATTTTAAATAAATATATGTATATGTATTATAAATTATAATAATTTTTATAAATATAAGTAAAATGAATATATACTCTAGAATATTATTATAAGGAGCAACTAGAATGCTAATGTAACTTGTTTAATAATATATAATATATACATCTAAGTAAAATATAAAGATATTATAAAATATACCCTATGACGAATAACGGTTAAATTATGTTCTTACTCTTAATCTTTTTTTTAAGTCTCTCAGCACATATTTTGTTGAATAGGGTTACTATATTTCTTGTTACTCATAACTATATGTTTTACTTTATACAATACATTGAACATTTGAACAGGTTTAACTTACTCTTGTTTGATATACATTATTTTTAAAGAATTACGTTTAACAACGGCAATTCAAAGAATATAACCATTGTGAGAAATTACTTTTACAAGAACAACAAGATTTTAATTAATAGTATTATTTTGATTCTGTTTTCTAGATTAAAAATTGTCCTAGGTTAGAATTAGTTACTGTTTGGATACTTATAAAATATAACTAGAAATGTATATGGTATTTTCTTAAAGAAATTAAGATGATTAAAAGTTGATAAAAATTAATTTTTTGAAACAAGCGAATTATATTAGATACTTTACAATGGAAAAACTGATCTTCTAGGATCTAGGGCATGTTAAATTATGTATATGATTAGCAAGAAAATCTAAAATGCGTCCTTAGTAATTTGTAACCCATATTATATAAAAAAAAATAATAAAATTCAAGCAATATTTTAATTTAATATTATAAAACATTATGAATAATAATTTCAAAAATCTTGACGTTAAATATACACTTATTTAAAACATGTATACTAAATATAAAAACACCCATAATAATTACTTGAATGACGCTTAACACAAATGTAAATCATTGGAATATTGTTCCAATCACTATTCATTCCGGAGTTATAGCGAAATAAAAATTAATTGATTTTAACAAAATGCTTATTTAGCGTTCCATAGTAAATAAATAATTAAATAAACTCGTACAATGACAACATTTAAACGAGGTAAATAGGTTATTCTGATGTTTTGCATCAGAATTTGAATCGCTGTAATTTGATGCGTTATCATTTATAAGAAATAGCTATGGTTTTATTGAATATTATTCTTTCAATATATATCGTAAAATCTGAGGATGAAGCATATTAAACTGAATATTATTGTAAAACTGTACTGAGCTAAATTTAAAAACTGTCAAATGTAATTTATTGTAGCTGAGTGTGTACTTTGAAATCTGAACAACCTTATTTTTCGATTATTTGTTCTATTATTACTTACGTTCAAGTAAGGATGACACTGTAGATTTAAATCATTTATTAATTTACAAACCACAATTATTGAATATTTATAAATAATCTATAGAAATTTAGTAGTTATATAATATAAAAATAAATATATATATATATATATTAAAATATAACAATATTTATAAACATAAGTAAAATAATTATGTATTTTAGAATATGATTATTTTTTATGATTATATTAGGAACAAATAGTTTTAACTGTATAATGTAATTTGTTTAACAATATATAATATATATATATATATATATATATATCTAAGTAAAATTAAAAGAAATTATAAAATATACTCTATGATGAGTAATGGTTAGAATGTGTTCTTACTCATAACTTTTCTAAGAAGACTCTCAGCATATATTTTGTTGAATAGGTTTATTATACATCTTTTTATTCATAATTAACTGTTTTACCTTATACAAGAGATTGTTAGTTTGAAAAGGTTTATTTTACTTTTGCTAGATATACGTTATTTTTACAGAATTACATTTATCAACGGCAATTCAAAGAATTTAACCGATGAGAAACATTCATTGATTTTAATTATTTACATTATTTTGATTCAGTTATTTAAATTTAAATTCTCCTAACTAAGAATTTTATACAGTTTGAATACCTATAAACAATATAACTAGGTACGTTTATGGTATTTTCTAAATAAATTAAGATGATGAAAAGTTGATAAAAATAATTTTTTGAAACAAGCGAATTATATTAGATGCTTTACAATAGATAACATTATTTCCTAGGACGATGGGAATGTTAATTATGTATATGATCATACATCATGTTTGAATTTCATCAATGTTATAATTGAATAGTATTATAGATTAAATATACACAGATTTGCAGCTCAGTTTTTGGACGCCGGAATAGTACCGCCTGGACTTCACCGGGAGCGCTAATAACTGCTTGTGTATCGTACTGGTTTCAACTCGTATGGAGCGTTGTATGTCGTGCCGTGTAGAGAGCGTAAATCTGAATTTAGACGCAATGCCACATACTCGACTTTTAAGCGGTTTCGTTTCGGTATTTTTTTTTTAAATTTTAGGAAAATGAAAATCTAACAAATTAAAATTATTCAATTACATTTTAAAATTAATTTGAAAAGAACCCCATACCCGTGTTACTTATCATTGTTGTGTACAAATTATGGTATTTGTTAAAAAAAAAAACTATTTTATATGGAATAGGTTTTCTTGGGCTGCAATTATAACTAAGAAACCAAATTTTTACACAATACAGTAGACAAAATTGTGTGTTCTACCGTCGTCCATTTTTCGATAACACAAATAGAACTAATGTTATACCACCTATAAAAGTCTTAGGGCCGTAAATGTCGTTTATTTTTCAAAGTTCTGTCATGGGAAAAGATTTAGCATATTCTGCTCCTGAAAAACTACTAATTGTTGAATTAATTCAAAAACATAATATAGTCAAGAGTAAAAAAACACCGATTCACCCAGTATTCATGAGAAGAATAAAGCTTGGGAAAAGATTACAGATGAATTTAATGGAATGGGTGATCATCCAATAGTAAGTTCAAACTTTATTATTTATTTATCAATCATATGATCATATAATATTGTAAATACCGTAAGATATATAATAAACTAAAGGCATACCTAGTGGTGTTTATCAATCGGGGGTAACTATTTTTGTTGTGACCGTCGTGCACAAAATTGTCGAATCAATAGAATGTCTGAGTTCCTTAGATACTGTCAGTAGATAACAGTTAGAACAAAAATAGAAACTATACCTACCTTCGTATCGTCACCTTCGTCATCGTCTTCGTCACTGGAGCCCTCATCAGGATTTATGGTAAGAATAATTGGTTCCAAAATTTCATCTCTTAAACCTTCCTTTATAAAATCATCTTCCTGAATTTTATTACAATGTTCGCCACATTTTGCTCAAACATCTTCTGTCACCGCATTTAATGCATTATTAACCAACATTTCTACATCTGCCATTTTGAATGTGTGATTCTTTTCAGCGACTTCATCCTTCACTTGTGCCCAAATTAACTCTATTGGGTTATATTGGTAGTGGTATGGTGGAAGCCTTACTACTTCATGGCCCATTTGTAATGCGATTTCATCCAATTTATATTTTTTTTCTCTCGGCATCGTCAATTTCACTTTTTCCCGTAGTTCACTCAATGTTTCTAAAAGAGAAAAATTTACAGATTTTTTTCTAACCATTTTTGAACATCTGCCTTTCGAGTATTAGCCTTAGGGTAGTCTTCGGCTAACATCGAGTGATATGAGGCATTATCCATCACTATAACACACGGTCCTTCTAAATTACTCAACATATCAATAAACCATTTTTTAAATATTGTGGCATTCATTTGGGATTGGTAGTTTTCCAAATTACCTGATTTACATCTAAATACCATTTTGGAATTTTTGACAAAACCAAATGCAGGTGACCCGGCGTTACACATAATGAGTCGACTGCCCTTTCCAATAGGTACCTTGAGTCCTTCAGTATTGTCTGAATTTTGCTATATGTGACCTCGCGTATGGTTTTGGTTTACCCACGTCTCATCCAAGTAAATAATTGGCCTTGTGTCGTTATTTCGCCTAAACTTGTTCATTTTCCTTAAAAATTTAACTCGAGAAGCAACAATATCATTTCGTTCCATCAGAAATTTACGTCCATCGTTACACTTTTTGTATTTGAAATTTAAATTATTTAAAAGAATTTTTATGGATGATTTTGAACCCCGATAATTAGTTTTTTCGTGCATTGCTGCTAATATTTTCGCATTTGTAGGAAATTGACTATTATCGTAAAAACTATGAACGGTTCTTCTAACAACTTCTTTGTCAAAATCATCTGGATTAGTAGCATATTTCACACGCTTATAATTCTTCCTTGGTGACTTAAACGAAGTTTTTGTCGAAGGTTTGGCGTCAAGATAATTTAAAGCTAATTTTTTCCCTTCTGCACAAATTCGTTTAACACTAGCAAGACTTACGCCACACGCTTTGGCAGTTACTTTACGAGTTTTTCGAAAAAAAAATAGAAAGTTCGGGATTATTTTTGTCATCAGCTAATAATTTAAAGCAGTTGTATACACTAAAAATTAACTTTTTCGTTTGAGAATGGATATCTTGGTAAGAGTCCATTTAAAAAGTATTGTTATAAATTTTAAACAAAATATAAAACACTTAAATAATTAAAATGAATAAATACTTATTAATTTATATTATTAAATAAACAAATCAATTAATAATCGAAATATAAACTTTAAAAAGGCACACAATAACACGAAAATAACAAATATAACACACTCACAAACACACCAGTCGAAGGTTGAGGATGTCATGAACAGCAGGAAGTCAGGAAACATACCTGAATGCATTATATTTCTTTTTCTGTGGGGAGGAATACCAAAGGGACAATAACAATGAGTTCCTAAAATGGTAAAATACAATGTAGGTAAACATCGGTTAATTATTAAAAAGCCGGCCAACTGTTCCTAATGGTCTCAAACGGAGAACCCCTGATTACGATAAAATTGTCCATCTGGAGCATGACAATCGTGGCTCACTTTTCGCTGGCCGTACTATAGATATGTACAATGTATAGTTTATGTAATAAAATACAAGTACTATTTAACTATAGGTACAACTTATATTATTATGTGCTAGTTAATTACTACCCATTATATATATTTTTTAAACAAGTATCTAGTGCATATACACATATGTATGTACCTACCTATCTACTTATTATACATATTACGCCTATATTTTATTAATTTAATATAAATAGTTAAGTAGGTTTATTATAAAAAATATTTCAACTATGGAATCTATAATTTTGTCGGATTTTTAAAATTAATTTTCTTAATTGTCTTGATTGGTCCTAGTTAAATGTGATTGTATACTTGATAAAATTAGTACCTACCCAATATGTATGGTTGTGGTGTTGTATAGTGATCATTCAACAATAAGTTAAAGTTAAATTATAAATATTTTATTTTATGTAAAATCGTTGTTTATTTAAGTTTTTAGAATTCTAGTATTTTATCTTAGATTTGAAAGTACACACATATTATAGGTAGGTACCTATGTGAGTGTATTATATGTATAATTTACAGTAAAAATTAGTAAAAATAAAAATTCCGTCAGAGATATGTATGTAGTATATGTAGGTATAAATGTCCATCCTATAATTTTTATTTTTAGTATCATACTTTTAATATCAAACTTTTAATTTTACATTTTAAACCAATAGCAATTTTTCCTATACTCAATTTTACTATTTTTACAGAGAACTGTAATGCAAGTTAAAAAATGCTGGCATAATATTAAAATAAATCGAAAGTCAGAAATAACATCCCATAAAAAAGCCATATTGAGAACTGGAGGTGGACCAGAAGTGGAAAAATTAGTAGAAAATCCATTGATTGATCAGTTTGCAAACATAGCCTGTGAAATTCCCAGGGCCATTGATAGTGATTGCAAGTGGCAATGGTATATGTGTAACTACATCTGATGGACTTATGGAATTCAATGTTCAATCTAGCGATGATGGTATGGTTTTGTATGCCAGGAGAAAACAAACAACTGTATGATTACGGTTTTGATCCGGATATCCATCTGAGAAAATATATAATTCATCAACAGTCTCAGGAATATTCTTATCAATATACATTTTCAAAAATGGTACATACTTCATTTGGTCCTTTATATGCCTCTCCTTCCTGGTATGAATAAAATACAGCTTTTTCAGATTTGAGATTGTGAACACAAAATTCATATATCCACAGCTGTATCATGTAGAAAACCTATACAGGAATATCAGGTAGGGGCAAATTTTGCATGTAATCTATTGTAATCTTCAATTATGTTCACATACACCTATGGTAATCCTTTCTTCATTAATGCCCACTTTAAGATCTCCCTAGGAACCCTATCATAAGCCTTCTCTAGATCAATAAATACCATACACAATTTCTTTTTGATTTCTAAGATAAATATTAAAATTAAATTCTTGACAAAATTGATATTTTACACTATTTTTAAAATAATTTTATTATACTGGTTTCGGTTATAACTTATAACAATATTGTTATGCTTATTTCGTATTTGAGTGATGGTTTAACTTAACCTAACGGGTATTCCGAAAACACGTCCGTTGGTGTTTTCGTTTGAAAAAAAAAATCTTTGTCATCTAAACTCTAAACTCTAAAATATAACATCGAGTACCTACCAAGTGATTTTAGTACCTAATAAATACTATAATATCTTTATTACTATTATTAATAATATAATATATTGTGATTGTTGTCAGGGAGAGGGTTAAAAATTATTTAACGGTTGAGAGATGATATTACCATGGGCTTTCCCCAGAAATAATCCCAGAAATAATTACCCGTTCAGTTTTTTTGATCTCTGTCCTCTGGATCTAGTCGTTTTTACTATTATTATGTGAAACAAATTCATTGATATTATATTCATTTATGCCTATGATAAGAACTACATAATATAGTCTATGTACTGTCTATAGTTTAATGTAATATGTTTTATTATTGATAATTTCTCCAAGATACAATATTTACCTAGCTATTTTTACTATATTTGATGTAAATAACATTGTAGTACATTTTTCGACGATTATAATGTTTAGACGATCCGGGCCGGAAGTTGCCAGCCGCGGATTACCTGCTAGTTGTTATATATTATAGCATAATATTACGAGATATCGAGATACTATAACCATAGTATTATGAGAATAAATAAACAATAACATTTTTAATTTATAAATACCTACTGAAAATTGATAAATCGTTCTAAGCATTAAAAGTAAAAATAAAAATATTAAATAGTTATTTTCATATTAGTATTTTGTTTTTAGATTCTGAACGGAGCGGGGGAGCAGCTACAGTGGTTTTACAATGATTATTTTATTTCTGTCACATAGGTGGGTTCCGTTAAAATTGCTCGTAATCGGGCAACGTCATAAAACGATTACCTATACTGGTACATTTTAAAACCCAAAATATAATTTTTGATTTTCAACATAATAATCGGGAAATGTTTTGTTTTTTTCGTTCTCAATAAAGGGTTTATATCGCCGGTCCTCAGGAAAAACCCGGTTAATATAGGCTAAACGGGTTACGGCTAGGTAATATGAATGCAGAGCCCGGTTTTATGTCGGTACCTAATTAACCATCTCGAAAATTGATTTTAGACTCATCATTTTTCATGCGATTTCAGACGATTCATACTAGGGAACATTGTATAGGCAATTTATTGTACACGATGAATACGGTAGGTACGGTTGTCTTTGTTTGACACGCATGCGAAATAATAAAACTCGGATTTTGTATTTCAAATTTCGTAAGTAATGGTTCAGTTTTTGATGCGATGACTGTTTAATATGTTTGACCTATTTATATCAAGAACAATGTGTTTACAGGTAATATATATATATATATATATATAATATATATGTGAGTGCATACCTTGCGTACATGTATAATGCACATATATGAATATAATTATTGTAATATATGCTAACACGACGTAAATTGACACTGTGATTCTCGCGCCCCGATAAAATTCAAAATATTTAATTTTAATTCGAATTTTTATAAATTACACGGTCAATAACAACCGAAATGAATATTGCAAAACGGCCATTCTCGCTCTCTATAATAATAGGTAAGTACTACACTTGTAGTGATAATATCAGTGGTGGATTTGCGGAGGGACGCAGGGGGATGGAGCTACTCTTCATTTTTTTCACGTTTAACAGCGCACCCCTTAATTTATTTATCGGCGGGGAACGCAAGGGACGCAGTGTTGGTCTTAATTTTTATTTAACATTTTTAAAAATTATAATTTTTTTTTTTTTTTGGAAAAATCGTGAAATTACGAAAATAAATGTTTCTTGTCCTTATCACATAATAAGTTTTAGATAAAAAACATGATATAAAATGTTGAATAGTCGATGTTATTAAATCATATTGGCGTATCATATATAGGTAATGAATAATCTTCATTATCCGTGAATGGGTAAAGCGTAAAGGGATGGCGAAATCGACGCGACATCGATAAACTTCATTTCGGTGTACATTTACAACTTCCTCGATTATTCATTTAAAAGGAAAAGTGTTAAATCATTTTAAAAGAGGAATGCTTAAACTATGCTATCTTGAAATTATGTAACCCCCCAACAATGATGTAAAAAAATTTTGGATTTTTCTATTCTATCCATGTTATATAATAATCTAAAATGTTTTTAAAAATGTCCCCTTTTTAAGAAACTTTGGATGGAGGGCGTGGGGGACGAACGTCCCACACGTCTTACTTTTTCTTTAACGATATGTCCCGGAACGCAGATTTTTTAACTGAGCTCAAAGTCCGTCCTTATTTTTTTTTCCAATTCAACCACTGGATAATATGCGAGTAGAGAATATTCTCGAGAAGATTATTACCGGAGAATAATCTCACGAAGTAGGTAACGAAAACCTGCGAAAATATACGAATTAAAACTCGAAATTTGGTCATAAACTATTTATTTAATTATAGAATCGGATAATTTAATAAATGTAGGTAGATACCTACTCTTGAGGTACCTACTTAATAATTCATTTTTATAATAAATATTTTTTTGTTTACTTGAAATCTGTCGTATATCTGTTTTAAAGTTACGTATATTATTAAATGTTAGTGTTGGCCGCCAAATATTTTATTTGTATAATATAATTTAATTTTTCGACTTGTATTGTAAAATCCCCGTATAAAATCGACCCATCGTGAAAAAATATAATATAATATACAATACGTCTCGTTAAATGACCTATGGAAACTATTATTATTAGGATGGATCACATAATTATTTGAATAACCGAACAGCATAATAAGATAATAAAATAATTATAATAATAATAATAAATAAAAATGCATATTTATAGGACCCAAATAAACGAACGGTGTTGGCGTTTTTCTTTCATACAAGTAAACTGAGGATGTCTCGGTTGTCGGTGGTCCGTGAGTTTGCTGGTGACACGACATACCAAATAGTGATTGTAAAATGTCGAAAAACAGCAAAATACATAGAAAACATGTGCAGGAATGTACACATATGATATGCCCGATTTTTTATCGACCGGCAGCCCGAAATCGGTTTAATTTCTTACATATTATTCAACGAGGACATCATCTATTCGACATTATTATTATTGAACATCATTAAACATTCAATAAATATGCAATCCATGCTGTGTAGGTATTAAATAGGGCGAGTGTGTACCGATTGCGGCCATTCGAGTTTTATATTTTGTTTGAGATTAATTTGAATAATAAGAATAGATTTAGATAATTGTTTACCAATATAACAGTATTCATCGCTAATTAGTCATTAATAATAATGAAATTCGATCATTATTATTATTATTATTATTGTAAAATGATATTATGGTCATAACAATAATACTAAAATATTAATTATTTCATTTAAATTGATAAAATATAGGTATGTCTAAAAAAAGAAAATTTATCAAAATTTCTCAATTATAGTCATATATAATCCAATGGTATTAGCTAGGTTGTTTCTTTTGTTCGACTTTCATTTTAGTTTTTTTTACACTGTTCCTTGAACGTGAGGGTTCTATCCAATGTAACCCCTAGGTAACTGGATATTCTGTTTTTTCCGGTGTTTTTCCAAGCCACTCAACTTTTAGTTCTCTTTTTGCCTCACGGTTTCGGAGATGGAAACTGCATACTTGTGTCTTATCGGGATTGGGTCTTAATGGGTTTTTCATATAGTAATTTGTTAATTCTTGGAGCGATCTGGTAAGTTTACATTCAACTAATTGGAAAGTTATGTCCTATGCTGCTAGGGCCAAGTCGTCTGCTCAAAAGTCATAAAAGCTCATAGTCAAAATACTTTAATAAAATCGCAGCACAAAATAAAACAATGACGTACAATTATAATTGATACCTAGTGGCCCTCAGAGATCCTTGCAAGAACCTAGTGATATAAAATTATGGTAATAATTTTTTGGGAGAATATTCAAATTATCATAAAATCAACCCATTGTTCACGAAATTTGAAATTCAAAACCCGATTTTACTATTATGTTGTACGTGTATCAAACAAAGACAACTGAGTCTGGTACTTCGTTCCTTTAGGAAGCGGCCTATTTCTAAAGAGTAAGGAATTTAGTACTTGAGTATAGGTTATTTCATAATTGGTTGCAATTTGCAGACAAGGCGTGTTGGTGTGTATGTTGTAAATTAGTATATTAGTGTGTGTGTGTGTGCAGTGTGCACTATTACACAACTTGCATGCACAGTAATCAGTAAAGTAAAATAAGATAGTCATCTTATTTTACTTAATTTAAATTTCATTTTTATTTATTTTTTGTTAAAAATAGCTTTTTCTATAAGCCTTTTGGACTAAGAAGATATCGAGATCTTGAATATACCGATTGTAAATCAGTAAAAATCTAAAGATTCCTTAGTGGCTTTAGTATCTCCTCTTTAAATTACTCAAGGAGATCTTTGAAATGTGAATTTATACCCAGGTCCCAGAGTTATTATTATTGAAATTAATTATTAAAACTAATTTATTTCTAACATTTTTGACTAAACATACCTATAACTGTGGAACAAATTCATGTTTTCAAAATTGCATCGGCTAATCTAAATAGGAGATGATATAAGGAATCTTTAAATTTTTACTGATTTAAAATCGGTACACCCTATAGAATCTATAGTATAGATCTCAATATCCTGCAAGTCTCAAAGCCATTTTTAACACGAAAAGAAATCTAATTTGTCAATTATTGTCATTTTATTTTACTTACACTGCAAAGATATTCTTTGAATTTGTATCTTTTTAATGAAAATTTAAAATTATTATTTTTAGAATTACAATCATATTATAATCAATTGAAGCACATAATTCCTTAATTCCTATCCGCTTTTTTGCAACGTTTCAGTTATTCTCCATTATTCATAGGAAAACATACCTATATTACCTATAAATGAAATATATAAGTATATATATATATAAAACAATCCTCTACCCTGTAGTTTTGTCTGTGGGTACCCAACCAAAAACTATATTTTTACTTGAAAAACATATATATTAATATAAAACAAAAACACTTATAAATCCATTTTATGATTGAAAAATAGTTTTACGATTGACATCAATTCAGATACTTTTATTGGTTCGATTTTATATATTTAAAAAACATAGGTAACATATGAATTCATAAACAATTTTACATTGCTCATTTTTCATATTTAAAATAATTATTTAATTATTCACAGTTAAAAATTGCAAGGTCCCATGAATTGTTGAGGTCGTATTGATGAAAATATTGATGGGGGTTAATAATTATTTTTAATTGTTTTTTTCAAAAACTAATTTTTAAATTGATTAGTAAGTATAAAATTACTCTTAGTTATTATATGTGTGGGTGTCTACTAATATATTTTCACATGTTTTGTAATTCTACATGACAACATATAGTTCAAAGTTCGTTTTTTCACATTTATCAGTTTATTATAATTATTGGTAAGTATAATATATATATTTGTTTGTACCTATATGTCTTTAGTTCATTTTTTTTTTGTGGGGGAGTATGAGCAGCAAAAAGCTTCCTTATTATATTTTTATTCAATAATAGGTTTAATTGTTTAATAATTGATTTTATAATAAAATATTAGGTATATACAATTATATTATATTATAAAATCAATGGATTAAAATAGGATTTACTACAGTTTGCCGTCTCCAAGGATTCACTCTCACCAATAGTGTCTGGTAGCAAGACCGTATTTAGATTTTATTTTCGGAGGGGGTCAAAAATATATTTATAATTTTAGTACATATTGAATTTATGTTTTAGCCATCATATAGTGATTTATCGGTTTTATGGATTTTGAAAACAGATTTGAATTTATCAATAAATTAACTAAAAATTATTTTTTAAATTTTTAAATTTTTTAGGTATCCAATATTTTAATAATTGGTGGGCTAATATTTAATGATTTTCAATTTAATAAAACTATTTTAAGGAATAAATATTAAAAAAGTAAAAAGTCTTCTTCTGGAGTTTTCCAACCTACAGTTTTCAAAAATATTTACGGTTTACAGACAACTCAATTAACGATGGATAAAAATAGGATTTTTATTTTATCTACAGAGAACCACCTTAAAAATTATATTTAACTATAGTTAGGTAGGTATATATACAATTTTTAATAAAATTATGATTACTTATTTTTGGTAAGTTCAAAAGTTAGTGATTTAAAAATTTTTTTATAACATTATCTTTGGCAATGCTTTTTATAACAGTATTATTTGTACTAATGTTTTTCCGTATACCTATATTTATATCTATTATTTCACCTATATGATTGTTTTGACCAGTTTTACTGGTGCATTTAAATCACAATTTACATAGTAAATAGGTAAGTATATGTTTTTTAAAGTGTGCTGTGGTTCATTATCATATTGGTTGTGATTAAAAATATTGATATTGATGGTAAAAGCCACTATATATTTTACATAAAAAATGCATTAAATGTTGAAAACATTTTGGACTCCAAAATGGAGTCATGGACCCCCTCAGATACAGCCTTGTCTCGTAAGTATTATACATTATATACTTATATCTATATGTAGGTATATCGTATATATATAGCAGTTATATTATAGGTGTAGCCAGAAGTTATCTGTATATCTAGTGAGATGTTTTAAATTTTCATATAAATATTTAGAATTATTCAAGAATTATAGGCTTATTATAATTATTAATCTGCATCATAACCAATAACATCGCAACATTATAATTTTACATTATTTTAAATATTATTTCTATGTTTGATGTTTTAAATTATAAATAGTAGTCAGTAGAAATAATATAGAATAAAAATATTTTTATTTTTACTATTGTCAGGAACAAGGTGATACAACACCTTAAGTGTAAAATACCCTCCTGAATACGCCTTCATAGTTCCAAGTCATATATTATAGTTACTATAGATACTTATACCAATAGTTTTGTGTATACGAGTATACTATGTATTAATCGAAGAAGTAATTGTCATTATTTTATAAAAATAATGAAAAAAAAAATATTATAAAGTATAATATTAAAAACTTTAATAGTATACCTTGATTAACTATAATAATTATTATACCTATATATTACATACGATTTCCATATACATGAGTAGGTACTTATTATAACTGGCTATAATTCCTTCAGTAATTTATTGAAATAAAACTATAGAAGTCGAAAAAATAATCATTAAATACGTATGTAATCGGTAAGACATAGATTTTATTATATTAAAAGTTATTTAATTGATTCAAGTATAATAGGAAGCATATAAATAAATATAAATATATAAATGACATAATAGTAATTATTTTTAAATCTAATAAATTGGTATATAACATTATAACCAATTAGTATATTTATTAATGAAATTCAGTTTTAATAAGTACATTCACCAAGTGTTTATAAATAAAACTTTTAAGTTGTAGAATAAATTATTAACTTAAAGTGTTAAAAGTTGAAAGTTAATTAAGTTCAGATAAACAACGAAATCATGTATTAAACTTATATTGTAAAAACAATTAATTATAACGACACTTCAAATGTGTTATAAGAAGAATAAAAAAGTATGCACAAACATTTAAGCGACTAAATAGTTGGTCGATGTTTTGTCGTCTTGGTGATATATTATAAACAAAGTCATTATACCGGCAAAAACGCATGAAAATACAGTAAAAACAATATTTTCTTGAGATCAATAAATTATGAGAAGTTCATGTAAAAGACAAATCAAATGTGCTTAGAAGTGTTTGTGTTACTGTTGGAGTCGAATGTTCACTTCTGAAGCATCTTATTCTTAAAATATGTGAGTACCTACCTGAATAAATAAATATTAAATTATTATTATTATTATTATCTAAATAAGTGTAATATACATTATATATAATATACTACAATATCATAAAATATGAAGGTAAATTAAAAAAAAAATATGTATATGAAACAAAATATAATAAATAATATTTATATATAATAATATAATTTATATTAATAATATATTATATTAATATTTATTATAAAATGCGTATAACAACTTTTAGGTAAATTTGAGATTTATTGGGATGTCTAAAGACGTACTACATAAATATCTTACGGATAACCAACAGCCTAGAAGTTTGGTAAACAATCATGCAATCTGCTGTGAAGATGATAAAAAGTTACTGGCAAAAAAAGGATGGACACAAAAAGATTCTATCTTTAACAAAACTCAAACAGATAACAATTGCAATACAGAAGTAATATCGCGTTCTATTCACAAGCTATCTAAGAATGAAAAAAAGCCTAGGCCCACTGCAAACCCCACTAAGGTATGTCTGAAACCAGAAGTTTTACAAGAATCTAAAGAACAGTTTGCCCAAAGAATAAGACAAGCTTGGATCGATCGGGAACAGTCAAAATCATGCATAAATATATATTTGGCAAGAAATGTTATCGAGGACCCTTTAATGGAACCCATAGACCAAGCACAAGGGTGTTCGATACAAGAAGAGGAGGGTGAATCTTGTCGAACTGCGTTGGAAGTACAACTTCAGAATCATGCTGGCGATGGCGAAAATTCGCCAGATGACTCTAGCGAGGATGAAAAACCGCTTTCAGCTGCTGCGAGAAGAGTAAGATTTTATAAGACTGCGAAACAAAAAAACGATAGGCAAAATTTGACCAGAGCAATGTCAGCGCCTTCAGCGAGACAACAGAGTGTGAATTGTACACAAGGTCATTTTTCGACAAGTTCCCGGAGAAAATCACAAGAAATTCACAAATTTCCGACTAGAAAGTTAAAGTCTTGTAGGAGTAAAGCTTTCCACAAAAGCATCGATGTGGATAGTCGTCTTCCAAATGGACAGAAATACGGTAAAAAAAATCAAAATGTAGAAGTGGTAACCATGATGTCACTCCTAAGTCCAGTTGGAAGTGACGTAGAACCAGAAGAACCACCTACACCCGAGGATGTATCTCCAAAAACCGGTAATTTAATTGTTTTATGTAAATGTTTAGTACGGTTAAAAATACATTATTATAAAGTCATTTTTTAATTTAAAGTATTTAAATAAAATTGAAAACAAAAAATTTTATTTTTTTTTACATTTGTAGATTTATATTTTACTTTAATTAGGTCTGTTAGTTTTCCCTAAACTAGATAAATAATAATCGTATGTTCTATGAATATAGCTACACAGGTATTGATTTTATTTACATTTGGTAATTTACAAAATTTAGAATTTTAGAGATATAAATATAATTTAAACAATATATATATATTATGTAGGTAAGTATTCAAATTTATATAAGTATTATATTATATGTGTACCAATATAAAATTGAAAATATATATATTTAACTTTTAAATTGCAATTTTAATGAACTTTCATTTAATTGAGTTTTTTTATTCAGAATTAAGAACAAAAAAAAAGTAAAGGAACTTTATATCTAATCTTTATATATAATCTTTTACTTCTCGATGCTACAAAAAATATGTTTTATTTAAAATAAAAGAAAATAATGTTGGATCATTAGAATTTTATTATACCTATAACATATTACGTATTTTAAATCATTAATCAAACTTAGTATTATATCTTACTGAAACTGTTTAATTTCATAGACACATGACAATGTTATTATGATTTACTCATTATACTTACATAAGTGCTATAAACATTTAAATTTAATTTTAAAATAAAAAATTTTTTTTAGCTTTCATTTCTGTATCTATAGTAATAATGGATATAAATAATATTATGATATTTTATTGCCCGAAGTCATTCGTCAAGAGGTTTTTTTTTTTTGAAAAATACAAATATGATTTTTTCATATAATACTACATTTATTATAAATATTATTTTCATACATAAATATTAGAGTAACTACTATTAATAATTAATCAATGGATAAAAAAGTATAATATTTATAGGAAAAACAGAAACAGTGAATGTTATATGATAAATATTTTATCATATTTTTCCTGTAATGAATACATTTAAATAACATACTTTAATTTAAGATCATTTCGTTTTTTTATTATAATTTTATTATCTACCTACCAACTTGTTGTAGTGATGGTTATCAACTGCAAAATCAAAATGAAGTTTTCACGTTCATGTTTACACGTTGTCAAAACTTTTGAAATTACTCAATAGTTAAAAGTCTAATATATTTTAATGTTAATTATAGTTAAAACTGCATTAGTAATAAAATATTATATTGTAAATAGTGAAATTAATTTGATCAAAATTTAAAATAACAGAATATAATTGATAATTAAAAGAAAAAAAACTCTAATACATATATTTTATTATTATTTTTAGTTACGTTTCCTCAATTTAATAATAATATGCGTTATCATCAAAAATCATTTGATAGTGCAATGGAATCAATTGGAAAACCAAAACTCCTCAATAACCGTGTTGGAAAGTCATTGATTAAATCAAGAACAATAGAAATATCGAGGTATAATATAATTAACAGTAATATATTTTGAGGCGTTTTTATAAGATATTTTGGACATTTTTCATTTTAAGAATATTTTTTTTATCTTATTTTTTAAAAATACAGAGAAAAATATTTTACAAATTTTTAAAATTTAGAAATTATAGGTACTCGTATATTCAATTTATTTTATTTCAATATATTTTTATTCTTTTAATTATTCGTCGACAATAAAGAAAAGCTAATCAGTAGGGGGTAGAAGGATTTCGATTATCGAATAGTATACTAAAAATGATGGATATATTGAATTTGAAAGTAAGGATAAATTTTTTTTTTTTGATAAAACAATTCTGAGGAAACTCGGTATGATATTATAATTTTCTAATTTAGAACAATTTTCGTTAGTAAGTCTGTGAAAAATATTGGAAAAATAAAAAAATGACCTTTATAATGTACCAAATAAAACGAATTTTTTCATAGCAAGACCTATACCCGAAAACTTATTTTTTTAACATTATTTTTTCTAACTGGAAAAATATATACAATATACATACATAAAACATAAAAAACATAAGGTAAAATATTGTAAAACCAATACATTTCTCGCTCCACACAGAATTTAAAATATGCTTTTATTTAATTTTAGATGTATTTGTTTTCGAGTTTTTATGCTATAAATTTATATTTAAAAGCCATTCGTTGAATTCTTTATAAGGTATTAAAATTCGAGCCATACTCATATATTATTATACTGTAGTCACTAGGCATCTATTAAAATTTAAATATTCATTTTAGTATTAAAATTAAGTAATTTTAACCTTTAAAACCTTTAAATATAAAAAATAAACATGGTGTATTCATTTTTATTCGTAAAGCAGATCATAATATAATATAGATATTTTAAATTTTAGAGTATTTAATATTTTAATGTTATAAATTAAACTTCGCCTATTTAAGATGCAACTAAGTATACATAATTGAATGTGTAATTGTATTATACGAGGCAGTAAGATTTCTTAAACAAATTACTGGTAAATATAGGTATTTCGATTGGATTATTCTGCCAATATTTACATACAATTAATATTGTAATTTATTATATTTTTCTTCGTTAATTTATTTTTTATTTTTATTAATATCTTGTATGGATGACGTTTAAAAATAAAAATAAATAGATAACATAATGTATATTGTATTTGAACATAATTTTCCATGATACATATTCATAAATATAAATCATAAAATAATATGTTTATTAATGTTATATGTGCATTGTGCATGTTGAACTTTTAATAATATTATTACATTATATATATTATATTACACGTTTAGATAATAGTATTATATTGAGGTAGTAACATATGGACTACGATATCTTTATTTTGTAATAGGTAGGTAGTTATTGCTGGATATATATTTCTTTAATGACATGACCTACATTATAAAACCGTATGGTCTGCATGCTATCATCCATTTCAATTTATTGAAAATTATCCAAGTTCCTGTAATAATTTTACTGCATGAAAACACGACAATTCACTATATATCTCGATGTACCTATAATACTAAATGGAGTAAAAAAAAAAAATGTCAAAATGTGATAGCAAAATTACATAAAATTATATGACATGCAAATATCAGCAACCTATCTTTGTACAATCTAGGATATTGTCATAGTTATATATGTATATAATACGCTAGATAATCAGTAATATTTAATTACTATTAAAGTTGCATAAAAAATTACGTAAAAATGCAAATCGATGAAATGTATGTTTTGTTCTCATCAATATTATATACACTTGATAGTAATCATATTGTTATTTTTTACAGAGACGAAGAAGACGATGGACAAGTTGTAAAAGAAGTCGAAATCTCCGAACGGCATGACGAAACACAAGAAGGGGACATTGCTATTCATTATGACGTTGTCGATGGCCAACCGATGTTTAAGTCAGACAAAGAAAAAGAATGCTGGGCTCTTTTCAAAAAAATGACTGCGAAAGGAGTGTCTGTCACATTCGACACAGTATTAAGGTTTTGAAAATATTGATTAAGGATTTACTCCAGTGGTACCCGATGAGCACGGTTCTATTATGGGTTGACCTTTTTCACAAACTGATTGAGCACGAAATAAATATTCATACTATTGCGTGCAATGTTGTCAAAATATATGATTTGCAAATATGTGACCTATCGACTATACAGCTTTATATTAACTATATAATTATTACTATTACACCTAAATATATACATTTTATTGTTGTAATAGTCCCATACAATTTGAATTACAGACTATACTAAACCAAAAAATATATTTAAATTTTTGAGACTATATAGTTATTATAGATAGGTATCATTTCTGAATCGAAGTATATGATATACTTAATTATTGATGGGCTTAAAATGCCATCGAACAGAATGGTTATTATTATACTTATTATAGGTATTGTTAACTTATACAAAAATATATATTTTACACTAATGATTTTCAACGATAAAAACATGTTTACGAAAAGCTGTTAAAACAGATTTTAATGTTAGAATACCTACTATTAATTCGATAGAGGACACCATTATGGAGTGAATCTTATTTAGGATTTTTTATTTATTGCTTTAAAAAAAGTTAACAAAATTTAAATATAACTTAAAACTAAAGTTTAAAAAGTAAAAAAAAATTAACTTTTTTTTTAATTAATAAATTAAAAACCAACTTAAAATTCACTTCAAAATGTTGCATTTTATTGATTTAATTATAAGGTGTTTTTTCTCTAAAATTACTGTAAAAATCAATTTAAATATTTTTTCGTATATGAATATTCTTTTAATAAATATCGCGATTACACAGCAATAAAAAGTAGTAGACGGCACAAATTTTAAATTACTTTTAAATTGTATCTAAATATTTTTAAATTGTTATAGGTATTTTTATATTTCTAAAAATCGTAAAATTGCCTATACATAACCTCTTAAAAACCAGTAAGTAGCGTCCTTTTAAAGCTATGATTTCTTATGATGATTTTATAGAGCAAATTTTTAGGCTCTTGAAACATAAAAGTCTAAAATATAGAACCTTTAAATATTTTTTTAAGTAGGGAAAATATGTTTCAACACGAAAATATTCTTTAACACTTTGAAACACATTTTGGTACTTATAATAATTTTAAATACAATAAATTTCTATACAAGGTAATCTGTAGGTTATTTTTTGTACTGATAAATAAAATCGATAAAAAAAGTAATTTTATTAATTTTTTGAATTGAACTGATAACAGATTAGGTTGATAAAATAGGTATAGATACTCGCGATGCAATTATAACTATATAGACGCATAATATACTGTAGAAATATGTATAATAAATAATAAATAAAAATAATAAAAAAATAAATAATTTCACTATATATAATAAATAAGAGATCGAGATATTTTAGATTATAAGCATATATTATAAGGAATGTATTGATTTTTATAACGTATTTTATTTTAATTAGTTTTTTGTATGTACCTATCCACTTTTTCGAGTAAAAGGATTCGAATAAGAGTTTTCGGGTAAATAATTACTAAATTACAATTTTATACTAATTATAAATAGCTTTCTGCAAATTCATTTTAGTTGGTATATCTATTCTATTTTAATAAGATCATTTTTCGATTTTTTCAATAGTTTTTTTTAGCGCAAAACGGTTATAAATCGGAAAATAATAATACCAGACCTTTAAATTATTCACAAAATATTTACTATTATAGTACTATTATATTGCCTTTAAAAAACCTTTATAAACCTTTTCACCACTTTTCAATAATTTATACAACAAAAAATTCAAATAAATTTTATTTGTGTGTGTGTTTTTTTAGGTAGTAAGATTTCTAGTAGCACACTTTAAATTTTAAATTTTCTGTCTAGTTTTCTTATTCGTAAAGGAATACTACCTTGAAAATAACAGAAAATTTTTATAAATTGGAAAATAATAACCAACAGAACTTCTTTCAGAATCGTTTTTCCAACGTAATGATTTATTTTTACTATTAATATTAAAATAATAATATTATACGCTACCCATCCTGTTCGAGAAACAGATAGACCAAGACCAACTTCCACGATCTATAATATTCATATATCATACAATGATTAAAATTATTAAAAAACTGTCTAAATTCGGGAAATTATAATAGCAGAGAATAATTATCTACCTATATATGATATTTTTTTTTTTCATGTGATAGATCTTAAAATATGAAAAATAGACGATTATTTATTCTCTAATCTCTAAAATATGCTCCGACTACAAAATTATTTTTTTCTAAGAATTTTTTGAATATCCCACGTTTTTAGATCAAATTTTGCCAGAGAATTATTTATCGAAAGCTATCTATCATAAAGTAAAAAAACATAATAATATGGCAACGTTTTTGCATTACATAAATTTACAATTTTTTAAATTCCTTTTGTACGCGACAGTTCTGATGGCCAATCGGGTTGTGGAAAAAAAAAATGTACCTACATAGTATTACAACAATATACCCATAGTGATTTCAATCGGGTTACAAACCTTTTGAGTATTACATAATATATTGAATGTATACCAACAAATATAGCATTTTCTAATATTATGTCTACACGTTGTGTTGTTTCAGAGGAATGTTAACGCCGACTGAATACAGACTGAGAAAAAACGAACTTTTGTTATTCGGATAAACGTATACCTATACTCTATAGGTATGTTATGCCAGTGCAGTTATTAACTACGATGTTCCATAGTTACCAGCTATTACCAGTTTACACGTGCCTATATTTTAGGCTTTACCATAACAATGTATATAGTTTAGGGCCTATTGTTTTGAAAACGTCTCCATGAATATTATTATACCTATAGATAATAATAATATTATAATAATAGTTGTTGTATTATCCGATGTGTATATTCTAGAATTTATATAACATATTATTACCTATATTGTACAAGTAGGCCCTATACATAATGTTAATTGTTCAATCATGGAAGAGAAACACAAAGGCGAAATTGAAAAAAAAAAAAAAAAAAAATACAAAACGAGGTACCCGCTGACAAAATTTAAGCACTGAAGGCACTTCACCATCATAACGTACACTCCGTTACAAAATATAAGCCCATAAATACATGCGTCGTATTATTATTATTATTATTATTATTATTATATTGTACACCTATAATACATATTATAGTATATTATTATAATGGTAGCGCTCGATGTACCTACCGTCACCGTGGTTGTGGTTTTCAATAAAATGATCGGAGCAAAAATATGTGGAGAGGGAGCAGTGAAAATACGTCCGATGGTCTTGCCCGGTTGTCGAACGACACCGACAGCGTATATTATTATAGTGGCAGAACCGTACGGGACGTCGTGCGACCTGATTGGCGATATAAGCTCGTTACTGTACTGTCGTATTTGTGTGTATCGAAATAAAGATATTATATTTTTTACGTGTACCATAATAATATTATCGTCGTGTCGTTCATTATATTACTGAGAAAACACACAATATACCGTTTAAACCTTACGAATATATTTATATAGTAATATATATTTTTTATTTTCAATCGTATATAATTTTTTAAATTTTTTTTAAATAAACCTTCGGTTCCAAATTGGACGGACATCGTTACTTTGGTCTCGCAGAAAAAAACAAAAAATTGCATTATTGCCGTATAGGTATCTACGCATTTTATATTATATATATACATGAGAAAAGTGCGATCACAAAATTTTTTGTATAGGTATATCATACCTAACACGTTAAATGTGACAATATAGTGTCGGCCGGTATGTGACGATATACGCTTTAAGTGCCATTACGCGTGAGGTTTTTCGCGTTTCAAAATTATTATGACCGTTTCATACTCGCGTCTCGTGGCCAATGGGAGTAGTTTTGGATGTTTTGGCAGTATACTTTGCAAGTGAGTGACGATTTTATTGTAGACTAAATAAAACCTATGTATAGGTACCAACCTATATATTATATATATATATATATATATATATTATGTATGTATCCAAATAGCGTAAAATATTTTTCGAATAATATGACGTTTATGACACACGCAGTCGACATAATAATATGTTTACGGAAAATTTTAATCTTATTTTGTGAATAGTATGTAGTGTTATGTAAGACTACACCAGACGAATCCATATGAGATAATGTCGTTCACTATACTACTGTCTATTATTTTGATTTTATAATTTTTATTCCATCGATATTATTTTATGTAAACCGAATAAGTGGTCAAAACACACATTAGGTATTATTATTATCAAAAGCTGTTGTCATGTACCTATAGTTTATAATGTTGGTATATTCATACCGAGTTGGTTTTATTCTTTCATGTACCTAATTGAGTCTAAATAAATTAATTAGTTTAGATTTTAGGTTTAAATTAATCACATAAAATAGATATAAATACCTAGATATGAATGTATATAGGTAGCATATAAAATACTAAATAATATCAGAAAATTACGACCTACCAATTTCATTTGAATTTTTTTTAAAAAACCACTTTTTCGCATTTTATTTAGTAGTTTTTTGTACAGTATCTTTTGATCTTGGAATTATATTTATTCCATTATTATTAACCAAAATTCGGAGAGTAAAATATAGTGCTATTGCGATCAAATGTAGGCAATGAAAATATTTTACATAAAAACATTCGCCTGAAAAATTGCAGTAACACTGGAATACTAGATAGCACATTTTAATTGAGAGGTTGCGAAATGAAATAAATTCAAATGTTTATCATAATAACATAATAGACATTTAGATATTATAATATATTAGGTAGTAGATATAATATATACCTACTGCCCTACCAGAGGCAAGTGCTTTTATAACGAGAAACGAAATAGTCAATTGTTTGGAAAATTACATTTTGTCTTTTTTGATACATCTGATTATACAGATAATGACATTTAAAAAATCGAATATTCGAGGACTAAAAACATGGGTTTATTGTATAAAAGTGCCAAAAATAGAAGCAGAATATTTAAAATTTAAATTAACAATAATAAGTAATAATCTTATTTTCGAAAATTTGTTAATTATACTAGATAAGTACTGCTTTTGCCACCAGGAAGGTACCAATATATAATGTGACTATATAATTTAAGACTGTAGCGTCTGTAGCCAGTAGGTATACTGCAGTTGTTATAATAATTAAAAATAGTAGATACTTTTTTCAGTACGATTATAAAATATAAATAAGTTCGGAAAGTTCACTCTGTGAGCATGTTAAATTCCCGGTTTCTAAAAGCATTTTAAACAACAAACTATATTAATTCCTATAAATAATTTAAAAACAATTTGTTTAAACTACTATTAGGTATAGGTAATTATGTATAGAAATCTAAAACTAACAAAACGAATGCAAATTATTAATAATTGATACTGCAGGTAACTACAGCAACAAATTGTAAAGACAGAAATACAAACGTTTGGAAAAACATATTCTTAATGCGTGCTGGATTTCCCATTTTCTATCTCAAAATGCAAGGTTAATCGATTGTAAAATCAACAATGTCTCTTATAACTATGTACAACTTATTGGTAGAACGAACGGACACAACGGTTAACGAGGTTATAATTGTCTAAATACTCTAAAACTTATGTCTAAAAACCTAAAACTATAAGAAGGTGAAACGAAATAATAGTGATATTGATCAATATATTTTTATTGTGTTATTAAGTCTTGAACCAGATGGTCAATATTATCTTGTTTTGTTTGGTCAGTTATAGAACGTAATTAAATCACCACAATTATTGCTTAATATATTTTGTTTTATTTATATTGACAATATTTTTGGCGGTAAACATCAGGTAATTTTGAATAAATGGAAAAACCTAATAATTAAAATTCGTTTATGTGCTTCGAGACTCTGTAACACTATGATTTAATAGTTATGGTTTATTCGCCAATTTATATGGTAAACATTATTATACAATTTTGTCGTTAATATATTCATGTCGTATCTATGATGTTGAAACTGGTTTATTTTTTCAAATGCTCTGGGCAATGATTTTGCGAATCAATCAAAATCTTTATAGGTTACGCGAATTTTGATTTTAGTATATAGAATATTATTAAAGAAAATCGAATTCCATTTACATTTTGAGGTCATACCTACTGTAAACAAGTATATCGAACTTATAATTATGTCGTTATTCATAAATATTGAATTGGTAGGTAGATACATTTTATTTGAATATATAGGTACCTAATACACTTGAGTAAAATATATGTAGTTTATGATGTATAGGTAGGTACTGAAAATGATTTATAACACGTTATATTTATATAAAATGCAAGATTTCGATAATTACTAATTAGTTTATAGAAATGTAAAATGTATAAGATTATAGATAATATTAAAATATAACATACGTACCTATCTATTATGAGTATAACTATTTTAAAAATAATACTTGATATTTTATTATATATTTATTCTAAAAAAATATTCATTATACCTAGGTTCTATAGTTATTAAAAATATACTAGTAAATAAGAATTTAAAAGTAATTGAGTTAATATACGAGGACAAAATTAATTAATTTTATAGTTTATAGGTAGAGGTATAGGTTAATATTTATATTTATATTAATTATATTTTGAAAAAAAATTTTGGTAATAAAATGATAAAATTTGAAGACGTATAAATTTATTTTTGTGATTTAATTAAAACACTTGTTTTATAGGCACAACATAAAATCCCATAAATGGTCATTACCAAATTGATATATATATATATATATATTAAATAATATTTTTAATAGTATCTATAATTATGATGATTATTTTTTAATTATTCGTATGTACCTATATCGGAGTTTATACCTCCAAGGTTCCACCTGTATTACCACCAATAACTTTTTATATTACATTATTATAATAAAGGATCATGGACGACGAGGGGGTACTTTTATTTTTGATAATTCGCTTTTTTATGATATAAAATAAAAATAAAAATAATTCGCAAATGACGTTTTAATACATATACTTAACTATATGTTGTTATTAGTTTCAAAGTATTATTGTTATTCAAGTGTAACAAATACATATTTCATTAATGATCTAACAAGATCCCTATCGTTATTACCGCGCATATTTAGGTATGTGTTGCTCCCATGTATATGTTTATAATGCACGCGTTTGTCCTCGTATCTATTTATTGTATTATTGTAATGATATTTCATCAAAATTTCGGGATTCTAGGTTGTACAGTACCTAGGTACGAGCCGTGTAAAATATATAAATTGTTAATTGTTGTAATTATTATTTTAGTGTTAAGAAATCGGAGGTCAAATTGGTAAAAATTATTTGTAAGTATAGCTGGTACCTATACGTGTTGACGTTTTGTTTACAGTACTTATATTTATTATACATTTAAGAGATAAATCCTAAATATATGTACTATCAGGACATAGGGATTGAAAGGGATAACATATAACCTTATGTAGATAGTAGTATATATATAATTATTAAGCGTAGCTAGAATTTTTAATTAAAATTTTTAATTCAAGATTACCATAGAAATTAATTATGTTTCCCTGACGTAATATTGTAAATTTAATGATTTAATTATAAATATAATGTCCCCTACTCAAACCCCCCCCCCCTAAATATTCCTATATGCCTATAAAATAATAATATATTCACTTTTTATAGTTTACTTATGCAATTGTTTTATAACTATAATAATTAATGCGGATACCTCAAATGTAGATAGTATAGATATCGTATTGCAATCGAAAATCGTCCTACTATTAAATTTCTAGACACGTGCGTCTAAATATATTGCAGTGTGTACGAACTACGCCCTTTTTGAAGCTTTTGTAGTTTTGTATGTTCAGTTTGAAAATACAATGGCGTTATTGTTGACTGTGATTTACTGTTGATTTTTTCTTCTTTACTTGACGAAACACGTGAGTTTGTGTCCTATATATGACCTACTGTGTTATTACTTATTAGATATAGATAGACGAAGTATGCAATTAAAAAAAAAAATAAAGCCTTCTAGTGTTATGAGTTTTAAAAGACTAAAACATAATATGAGTCATAAAATAATTTGCATTTATTTTAGTACCTATATTTAAATATATTTAAAATATTGAATAATGAAAATAACTTAAATATTTTAATGTGATCAAATTTCCACTGAAAGTTCAAAAACATCGATTCATATATTATTATCATATATAAAATATATACCTAGTGAATATATATATATTTATAAAATATCATTGATTATAATGGTAATATATAATCAATAATAATAGGTATATGTTAGGAATAGGTTTCCAATAAAATTGTGGTTAAAAATTACTAAATTATCATAAATACTCATGACTACGTTGCAACATTTTTAATTTAAAGTAAAATGTTTATTAATTACAAATTACAATTAATGAATAGGTATCTAAAAATAAAAATCTAATTAAATTATGTATATTAACTCAAAGCATAATAGTTATATGCTTGTATAAAATAAATGTAATTCTGAGAGAATATAAATTTATATATTATAGTACTATAGAAGTAGTGTAGCACCTTACATCATAGTATGTTTACGTAGATTTTTATTTCGAATCTAGTCATGCGTGCGGCTATTTTACTAGTTTTCGTAAAGGTATTATCTCGATCATTAAGCGCGCAAATTATGAGTTTTTACTAAATATTACACAACATGGGTTGTACCTATGCACAAAGGGGTCAAATTATACGAATTTGAACACATTTAATTGATTCATTTGTAAGTACCGATGAAACAGGTAAAATGTAATAAAATCAAAAAAATTATAACTAGCTAGGTACCTAATTATAAGTTGTTAGTTTACAAAAAAAAATGTCCAACTTACTTTGAACAGTACCTACAAGGAAATAGAGAAAATATTGGAATATTACAGTAAAATAATTGAACCAAGTATTAAAAACAGAGGCGGAACTAGGAATTTTGACGCCCGGAAAAAAGTGTAAAATTACGCAATAAAAAACATAAATAAGTAAAATAAAAAAAAAATCAACTTTTTTTGTTGAATACTTCTATAAAAATATAAATAAGTAGAAAAAAAAGGTTATCGATTGATATGTGGGTTTTTTTTTGTGTATTTTGGACTTTTAAAATTTTATGCCAGCCAAAATATTTATCCCACTCAAAAATTTTATGCACGGGGATCAATCCTCGTCTATCTCCTCCTAGTTCCACCACTGATTAGGAATCATTAAAACAGTGATTGTATAATTAGTAATAAATAGAGACGCGTAAAAAAATAATTATCGTGACGTGTAGGAGGAATAACAATAGTATACCAAACATCGATCATATAGAAAACTATAGCTTCACTATTATTTAAATAGTAGGTAACTTGACAATAATAATATTAATAATTTATTCATTAGATAAAAATATAGAATTAAATGTTTTTTCATGAAAATGTCACCTAAATGTTTATTTAAAAAAAAAATCGGTTAGTAGGGACTGGAAACACTTGGCTCGTTGGGTAGGATACTGGTGGTGGATATATTGCATTTGATTCGATAATTTATTTTGATAAAAGCGTTGGTGTATGTAACACGAGTATATAGCATTTCTGTGGCTAATAAAAATACCACGACAATATACATAGTATAAATATTTGGTGTACATTTGATGTTTGTTACATTCTAATTTTCCAATTTATAATTAGTTTCGATGTTTTTGATAATTATAAATATTATATATTTAGTTAATTTGTTATTTTTTAATTTATGACAAATTTTCGTATTATTTCTTGTATAAAGGATAGTTTTTCTTTACTATTTGGAAAACTACATAAATAATACATATATTTTTGCCACATTTTGTAGTTTGTATTGTAATGACAAGTAGGTACGTATATTTAAAATAAAAACACGTTATATTAATTATTTAATATACCATGCAAATTTGAAGAGGGTGCTTCTTCTTTGTGCCGACTATTTACCTGGAAATGTAAAATTACACAGATTGGGGCATTGTGTAACAGAAAAGCCAAGACGTTTAAAGGTTTGTTATGTATTCAAGAGACAAAGTACTCGCAGTAATCTAACAATTCAACAACTTATAAAAATCTGGTGCTGATTTTCATCAAAAACCATTGTCTATTGTTCGTGACAAAACTCAAATGGAATGAGGACTGTTACTTGAAGCCCATTCAAACTTAGATATTGGATGCCATGTTGGATAAGACGACCTAAGGATCTCTTACATCAACGGTATTTCTAAAGTAGTTCAATATTCCCCAAAAAAAGGAAACAGGCGTAGGTACTCCACACGCTTCTTAGATTCTCAGTCCTACTACCACAGGATAAAACTTGCCTCTTGGATTCTATCAAAATTGCAGAGATTTTAGAACTAAATTTTTTTATATAACATCTAATATTGCATGCTTTAACTTTTTTGTATCTGAAGTTATTTATAAATTATCTAAATTCCCTCCCTGATTCTCCACTGAATTAAGAACAATTGTCTTCGAAAAATTAAGAGCTATATATTATATCATTCTATATATTATAATAACAAAATTGAGAGATAATAGGTCAGTTGAGCCAGATGATATATTTAGTGATTTCTTTTATGGCATTAGATCCACCATATCCTTTCCTATATGGCTCTTATGTACTCGCTCTCTGCGAGAAAGTATTTGTCTTTCACTCTGGAAAATATCTTCAATCATTCCTATACACAAATCTGAAAAGAAAAATGATGTAAAAAACTATAGGACTATTTCTATTTTGAGCCATCTTGCCTGAGCCGTAGCAAGATTCGATAGCGCGCTTGACAAAGAACCGAATTTCCGCCCCTAAATTGATAATAAGGAAAAAAAAATGAAAATTTTTCGGAGTTCCCATATTCCTTAAAAATCTAGTTAATAAACAAAAAAAGAAAGTCATCAACTTAATTTTAAAAGATATTGCCTATCGAATTTTCGCTCCACAATCTTAGAAATTTAGGGATAGATATTACTGAATTTCGAATTTTGTGCCCTCTTTTCTGTTGCACACCTTTTGGTATCTCTGGTGTTGAATAGTATTCAGCCTTTTGTAAATTATATTCTTGTAGATGAATAACACGGTTTTCATCCTTCTTGTTTCTCAATCCCTAACTCTCTAATTTTCTGCAATTATATAACTAGCCATGTGGTATGTTGATCCCAAGTAGATGTAATTTATCTTGATTTATAAAAAGCCTTTGACCACGTGACTCATCCAATACTTCTTTCCGTTTTGCATGCCTCTGGTATTGGGAAACCTTTATTATTTTGGCTTAGATTATATCTCACTGACCACTTTTAATGGATTAAAATATTTTGCTTCAAGTCTAAGCTGCAAGAAATTCCTTCAGGTGTGCGTCAAGGTGGGCACTTATTCTCTTTATTATTTTCACTGTTCCTTAATGGTATCAATACTGTAAATTACAAACATGCTGTAAATTCTTACTTTATGTAGATGATATAAAACTATTCTCTACGGTAAATTCCTTGGACGATCACTGTGTCCTTCAGGATGAACTATTTGTCTTGTATGGTGTCTAAACTCTTTGGTATTAGATTTAAATGTGCAAAAGTGCGAGCATATGTCCTCCCAAAATCACAGCCCTACCTATTTTATCTACATGATTAATGGTATGTTAATTAGACACGTTAACTCTAAAAAAAACTTGATCTTTTAATTACGGTATCATTTTCATAGAAAATCTGTGCTTCCATAAACATATAGAAAGTGTCTTATGTAGGGTACTTAAGGTACTTGGATTTATTAAAAGAATGATACTTGAATATAATCTTTCAAAATCCCTTAAAACCCTATTATGTTCGTAGGTCCTGCCAATATTGGAGTGTGGCTCAGTTGTATATGACCCTTATACGGCCTCTGATCCAGCGCAGCTAGATTGGGTCAATGGATCTTTCTAACTTTTGTGGCTTATATTTTTAAAATAAATTATCCCTCACATGACAACTCTCAGGTCTTTAGCTACTTAGGCCTATGCACTTTAGCTGAATCAAATCTATCTTTCTTGAGTTTCTTTTCCAAATTACTCCATAGTGCAGTAGGCAGCCCGACCTTATTAGCTGATATACATTTTCGTGTTCCTATGCGTTCCTCCCGCTTCAGGACTCTTTTCCATATCCAAATGCATCATATTAATTACGGTACTAACAGTTCCTTACATAGGATTTCTCAATGGATAGCCAACATAAATGTGAACTTTTATTACCTAGATTAGCCACTGTGATTTATGCGTATTTAATTATGTTATTATTATAATTTTTTGATTTTTTTAAAATTATAATATGTATATTATATTTTATATTATATATACTGTATTTGGATTAACACCCGTTTTGTAATAAAATAAAATAGTATAGCTTATGGCAAGAGTGCAGACAATAAAAACTACTAATGACTAGACATTTATTATCATTATTTTATTTGACGTGAGTTACCATAATACCTTACACGTCGCTAATCATGATTCCTACGGACATTGATAATATTGTTACTTATTAGCGATACCTAGTTATTTAAATAATTTTCAAGTGATAATTATTTATTAAAATAAAAAGGTTTATTAATCGTACGTATAGTCAAATAATATATGATATTGGAATATACATTTTAAATATTTTGTGTATTTTTTTCACAGTTTGAAACGTTTTTCGATAAAAGAGTCAGAATGTTCTACCTATTTTATTGCTAAACATAATATATAAAATAAATGTACAAAGTTTGCAAGTTATCAACCATAGTCTGCAGGGCCATTTACTTTACTCACGAATAACTTGTCATATTATTATACCTAGATATATTGTGATAATCGTAATAACTATAATAACCATGATATTATAATAATATCTAGTTTATTATATAATATTTCATTCATTCAAATTTCAATTCAATATTTCATTTCATTCATTCCAAATTTAATCAATACAAATTATTACCTAATATATATTATAATTTATTGTTCAGTTATATGACCCTAAATATCATAAATGTACATAAATATTACACTTTTTAAACCGCAAAGCTAGAAACTATTTATTATTATTTTAGAGTAGATGTTTAGGTTTTTAAAAGTTTAAAATATGATTTTTTTAAGCTTTGACATAAAACATTAAAAAATATTTTTAATAACAGATAAAAAAATGTAGAAATAGATATGCTAATATATTTTTAACTTCTGAAACATATGTATTTATTGTTAATACCTATATTACTTTTTAAATAAATATCTCCCTTTAATGTTTTATGGATTATTTTCTGTACTTATAAACTTACAGTATATTTAGTCATACAAGACATTTTAGTATATTACTCATTTGTAAAATTGAATTGACACAGGTATAGTCGATAATAGATACATATAATGCATATATGTATGAATCTTATTTAGAGGACAGCGGTACAATGTACAAACATAGATACAGGCATAATTTTATTAGAATAAACGCCAAGCAATGAAGAAATTTTTATAAACCATTCTTATCATGTAATATTAATTTTCTTCAAAGATAAAAATATCTAAATTTGGGAAATTTGATATTTTTTACGTAATAAGACTATAGTATATTCTAAAACACGAAAACAGACTAAATAGTTATTCTTAGCTAATATCGCTGAAATTCGCTTTAATATGCAAAGTAATTTTATTCAACGAATTCTGTAAATTGTCTACATTTTTACCCTCATCCAACTACATATTATGTAGTCAGTAAATATATTTGAGTAACTTATAAAATCTGCTGTTTATACTTATCATAAATAGTTATGAGTAGGGCTCGGAACTGTATACTCTTAAAAAGTTCTAAATATGCATAAATTTATTCGCTTAAAAGAGTACAAATCTTCTTCTCCTTCACCTTCTTTCCTAATTATTTGGGGTCGGCCACCTTGATTTACACTTTCACTTAACTCTATATCCCGCATCTTCTTCATTTACACCACCTTCCTCATATCACTCACCATTACATTCCACACCTTTTTTTCGGCCTTCCTCTTCCCCCTTTTCTATCAACATACATTTCCTTTAAAAGTCTTACTGCCTTAGTCTCTTCCGTCCTTAATGTGAGCCCGAGCCATTTTAATCTATTCTCTCTCATTTTGTCAACTATGGAAGCTACTCCTATATACTGCCTCTTATATACTCATTCCTTATTTTATCCTCTCCACTCATCCATATTAAAATTATCATCTCTGCTACACTCATTCTATGTTCTATCTAAAAAGAGTACAAATATGCACTTTTTTACATGAATATATTTATACAAATACATATTTTATAAAACTATAAATAGTAAAGTTCAGAGTTAATATTGTTACATTATTTTAATGAATTTGATGTACCATGTATACGAAGTGGACTAAATAAAATAACCATATAGAATAATAATAGATAGTCAATACCAACATATTATTAATAATTATTCTATACCTATAATAAATATGAGCTCCTAAATATAAATATTAAAAACATTGGTTTTTATATCAACTAGGTATTTGAAAAACACGATAGAATATTATAAAACAATAATTCTCAAATTAATATATTTTTAATTCACGATTTTTTTAAAATTAATTATAAAATATGTTCAAAAAATGGTAAAATTAAGAAATATGCTCTTAAAACTAAAAATGACTAAATATGCAAACATTTGCATTATAAACGTTTGGTATTTTTTCATAGTGTCTTGAAATGATTTTCTAGTTTACTTTTAGAAATATGTCTAATAACCCACAAAAAATATGTAATTACAACAACTTCCAAGCCCTAATTAGTTTATTTTAGATTCTAAGCGTAGATATGAATGTATTTGTTTTACTGTGATATATTTTGTAATTTTGATTTTTTATGTATGTATGTATGTATGTATGTACTTTTTTGGATAGAAAGATTAAAGTAGGAGTTTTTAGATATACAGTTTTCTGATAGCAAATTCGTTATAGTTTTTGGCATTATTTTGATTTTCTTAGTAGTTTTCTAAAGTGTAAAATCAAACTACTGAAAATTATTGAAAATTGTTATAAACTGGAAAATTAGAATGCAAGAAACTTGTTGACCAATTTTCAGTAATTTTTATAAAATTTTAAAATGTTATTTATTTATTTTTTTTATTTTTATATGCGTATGAACTTTTTTGATAGCTAGATTTGAGTAGAATTTTTAGATAAAACAACTTTAAGATAGGAAATTTATTGCAATTGGTATTTCAAAAAGGTATACTTTCGAATTTTTAAGTTTTTTCTTAAGCAAAAAGGAAATTAACTACAAAAAATAACAGAAAATAATACTAGGCTCACTGAACTTTGTTCAGAATCATTTGATTGAAAGAAATAATTTATGTATGATTTTTGTACACGATGTATATGACGAAAACAGAAAAAACTGACAGATTATACCATAGAAGTCATGTGTATTTATATAGGACATTCATCTAGCTTACCCTTTTTAACAAAGCATATTGTTATATTTTTTAATGTAAAATAGCTATAGACTTGGCACTTATCTCACTTTGCTCGACTCAACACAAACTAGAATTATATGTATAATTAATCTTAAACTTATTCTTTTTGGAATTACGAGGACGGAGGAATAACCCGATTTTCTCTCTTGGTTTAGTTTTAGGTTTCTATACGTTCGTTCGTCGATTCGTTATACATAATTACTAATGATATTGTTGATTTGATAATCAACTGTCTTCACAATAATTGTTTTTAGTAATATTAAGTAATATTATAGTATTTATAACTGGTTTCAAAAACAAATAAATGTCTCATGTATTTGTAAAGATACACTCAGAAACACTCGTGTGCACACCTACACGGGTATGACCTTCTGTTTAAATAATAGTATTGTATCTGAACAATAGTAATTAAAAGGTAAATTATAAATATATACAATTTTATTTATAGTAAATATATAAATTATTATCGTCATGAATATATTTTGAGGCAGGTAATCAAATTTCAGTGGTTGAAAAATATAAATTAGCTCAAAATTATCAAAATTCAGATTCAATGTCAAAATATCAAAATTATATTACGTTAAATTATCTATATTACACTAAAATATTTTTTTTAAACATTAAGGAAATATGTTAAGTCTCTAGAATTATGATGATATAAGGAATATCGATTTTTTCAACGTATCGTAAATTTGATAGTTTCAAGTTTCTATATTTTATAAACCTTTTGTGTCAATCCGTCTGTCTATACTTGCGTTTCATAATCATAGTTATTATAGACTGTATAGAGGCAATAAATCGTCCTTATAGTTTATCATAGTTATTATGGAGATTATTGTTTTGGCAATTGACCTTACAATTCGTTTCATAGTCAGAACATGGAAACTGTTTATTTGATAACCGAATTATTGGATAATCGATTATTGACAATCGATTTCTATTATATTTAAAAATATACGAAATATGTTCAATATCAAAATACGTAATATTACGTATACAAATGTCTAAAATACGGGATATCTACTATAAAATAGGTAGGTGCCTAATAACACTATTCGGTATCGGTCAATGTCTTTTTGTACTTTATATACCTGGATACGTATTTTTAAATGTTTACATAAATAAATTGACGATTAGATAAATACGAGAAATAATTAACATCAATATATTTTAGATTACAGTAAGGCTAAATCTAAAAATGTACACTGTTTATTTTGTAATTTTGTATTAAAATATACATCCTACTCGAAAAATCATTTAAAAATTGAAATAATTTTTTGTTTTGAAATTTTAATATTTTTAACTTAAAAGAAAGAGTTAAAATATGTAATCAAAATAAAATATTTTTATTTGGAGTATACATTTTATTATTTACTTTAAACTTAGACTAAAAAATTAAAAAGTTACGAATATACATTAAACATGCAAATATACAAAAAAAGTCGAAAATATGCAATATACGAGGCGTATTCGAAAAGTAAGGGCCGTTCGCTTATATTTCAAAATCGACAAGTCGTAACACATTTAAACTTGTACATATCTGTACGTGCACTACTCGTGTAACTATTTCAGGTGTTGTTTTGATTCAGTAGTCATTTGCCTATCTGTGCGTACAGTAAACAATGTCCGCGATAATCGTTGCTCCCGCCA